>CATIWF010114291.1:0-75791 GCA_949630135.1 Balakata baccata
AATATATGTCATTAATTCATACCAACGTGTTCAAACCATTCAAATCAAATATCATGACATTCAATATTAACATAACATCCAAAAACCTATGCACTAGCAATCATGCAGTTAGAAAATGAATAAACATGATTATATGTACAAATTTTAAACAATTGAGCCGAAAATCCTCTCTCTATATCTCTCTCACTTTATGAGGTTTGTTTCTTCATTTGGTTCCGTTCCCTAGCATCAAATATACAAAATAAAGGGTCATAAACCGTTCTAAACTTTATGTTCTCAAGGAATCATACTGAGAATTTGGGAAAACCCTAACTTAACACGATTACAACTATTAAAATAGTGCTAAGGCTATTAAACTATTATTATACTTATCGAATCATATATGGGAGTCAAGAACAAAGGTAAACAATCTGATTATAGAGTTTGTTTGGTATAAGTCTCATGTTCTTGATAAAAATATCAAAAACTATAATTAAATCCTTGATAATCCAATCTAGATATGTTTTACTCGTGTTTATGTGGAGGAGAATCAATGAAGATGAAAGGAGGAGAGTTCAGAGGGTCTGCTTGTTTTTAGAGATAGCTAGGGTTCAAATGGAGGAGAAAAAAGATGCGAAGTCATGTATTTATAATGTGCAGTTCAAAGGCAAGTCGCAACCGGAAAACTGGTGTCTCGAGCAGGAAACCTTTCCCGACCATGGCCTGGCCTTTTCTGAGCAAGATTCGGTTCTACCCACCAAAATAGAAAACAAGCCAAATTTGCTTCATTTTATATTATTACTTTTAATTACATAATACCCCTAAAAAATCTGCCTAAATTATATGCCCTAAATTAGAGGCGTTACATTTATATCGAAACTAATTGGTTATACTGATGAATGATTTTTATTTGACTCGCATAAAGCTTGATATCAAATATATTATATTTTTATGAATGGTGAAACAGCTATTTTATGACGATGAACAAAACAAATTTTGAAGACCACATCTTTAAATCATGCTGAAATAATTGCAATTTACGAAACAAGTTGGGAATATGTATAGTTGACACAAATGATACAGCACATTCGAGAAATAAGCGGTTGATCTGTCAGCAAAAAAACTTTTACAATGTTATATGAAGACAATGCAGCATGTATAGCACAATTAAAAAGAAGTTACATTAAAGGAGACTGGAAAAAATATATTTTTCATAAGTTATTCTTCACGCATAATCTTGATAAAAGTGGACAAATCGATATTTAAGAAATTCGATTAAATGATAATTTGACATATTTATTTACAAAAGCTTTGTCCACTGCAATATTTGAAATGTTAGTGTAGAGCATTGGAATGCGTCGACTTATAGATTTGAAGTAATATTTTTATGATAGGGAGAAAATATGCATTGTACTATTTTCATTGACTAAAATTTTGTCGTACTGAATTTTACTAGCAATATTTTTAATGAGTCAACTTTATATGCTTCTTATACAAAAAATGTATTATTTTTCCTTTACTAGGCTTTTCTTCCCACATAATTTTTTTTAGTAAAGTTTTTAATGAGACATGTTTTTATTAATGGACATTCAATGGGGGAGTGTTATGAATATTTGTATTGACCATTGAATGTATATAACTCCAACACCTATATTTTCATAACTTCCCATCCCATTATTTTCTATATTTATTTTGAAGCTAATTTGTGATTTGAATTCACAATTAAATCATGTAACTACTCTCATTTGTAATCCTATAAATAGATGTTTGGTGAATGACCAAATGATAATTGTGAATATTTTCTGTAATTTCTAATATATTCTCTTCTCTCACTTTTTTACTATTTTCATAGTTTATTTTCTTTAAATTTATAACATTTCGTTTTTTTCTCTCTCTCAATTTTATCATTTAAAAAAAAAAGTTAATATTATAATGATATTAAATATATAAAAATAGCAAAAATGATAAATAGTAATTATATCGAGAATTAACACAAATTATATTATAGATTCAGATCCATTTAGCATTATGGTCTAAAAGTTATTTTCAGGTGTGAAACTATAAAAGTTATATCATATATATTTTGAAGGTTAGAGATAGTTAACTTTTCTTATTTCGTTTTTTGCTTATTCTTCATTTTTTGACACAATTTTTTTTTCTATATTTTGTGTTTATTATTTTCTATATTCATCATTTTCTATTTTGTTTTCCATTATTTTTATATTCTTTGTTTATCATTTTTCTATTCATTATTCCCATTTTTTCTTGAGTTTTTTTAGTACTATTTTCTATTGCTGCTCAATTCTCTTATCTATTATTCTTTATCATTTGTCTTTTTTTTAGGTACAATTTTGTATCGATTTGTTTTTTTTGTGCAATTTGTTTCTTTTTTTTTATTTTGAATTTCTTCAAAAATAATTTAATGAATTCATACTTATAAATCAAAATATAAAAAATAATTTAATATCCATTGAATTAAATACACAAAAAAATGAAATGAATATGTATTAATGTAAGAAATTAACATTTATTTATAAACTAACGAACTTTTACTTTATTTATAATGAATATGAATTTTATAACAAACATGTCTCAATAAACTAATGATATTTTAATTTATTGCTAATGAAACAACAATTTATAACAAACGAACTTATAGTTTATAACCTATAGTTTACTGATAATAAAACTATAATTTATAAGAAATGAACATTTATTAATAAACTAATGAACCTTTTACTTTGTTACTAATGAACCAACAATTTATAACAAATGAACCGACAATTTTTTAATATATAGTTTACTGATAATGATGAATATTTATTTTATTTCAAATGAAACTACAGTTTTATAACAAATGAATATGTTTTAATAAACTAATGAACATTTATTTTATTGCTAATAAACTTAGATTTTAAAACAAAATGAATATGTAATAATAAATTAATGAACGTTCATTTTATTTCTAATGAACAAATGATTTTGTAATAAATGAATATGACCTTTATTTAATTGAGAATGAATTCATAGTTTAAAACAAAATGAATACATATCAGCAAATTAATGAACCTTTACTAATATTTAGATTCTAGAGTTAACGATATTAATTTGTTAATTTAAAAAATGAATACGTATTTTTCAGCTCCGGTATTGCACATGCATGACTACTGATCCATATTGCTACATAGACATGGGTCAATGGTATACCAAGACAATTTATTACATGTATCTGAGTATATGAAGATACATACTCCATAGTCCTTACACACATGTGAATTTTTTTAAAAATTTAATGGTGTTACCGTTGCTGTTTTTTTCTTCTTCTTTTGCTATTCAATTTCTTATTTTTTTATATTTTGTTCGATTTGTTTTTTTGTAATTTTTTTATATTGATTGCAAATAGATGAACATATTTTTAGTTAATAATGCAATTTTGTGATAGTTTAGTTTGTAAGAATTCATGTAAAATTTAGTTGTTAAATAATAAACCTACAATTGTTAAATAATGAACATATAGTTGTTAAAAAAATAAAATACAAATGTTAAATAATGAATCTATAGTTATAAAATAATAAATATACAGTTGTTAAATAATGAATTTACAATTATTTAGTAACGAACCTATATTTGTTAAATAATGAACTTACAATTGTTAAATAATAAACCTATAGTTGTTAAATAATTAACTCATAATTATTTAGTAATAAACATACAATTATTAAATAACAAACTTATAATTGTTAAATTATGAACTTACAGTCCTAAATAATGAACTTATAATTATTTATTAACAAACATACACTTTGTTAAATAATAAATCGTTAAATAATGAATTTAAAGTTCCAACATAAAAAATGAGAATTTGCGTTTTTTTTTATGTTTTCACATGCAGAAATAGTATTTGGCCTATACAACTACCTAGATTTAGGTAAATGGTATAACAACAATTCCGGAATTAATAGAAAAAAAAAAGGAAAGAAAAAAGGACGCGACATAAGCTTTTTTTCCAACAGTTTATTTTTAAATTCCTTTTTTAATAAACTGAAACTGATGTGTTGATAAATTGTTCCTAAATTATCGATGTTAGTATGGTAATTATAATAACATATTTTGCAACCATTTTGATGCCTGAAACTGTGCATTGTGAATGGAAAACGTATCCGTGGAATTGGATTTTGAGGGAGCAAAAATTGAGTGTCAATTTCCAAAGGGCATATTCGTGTCAAAAGCCCAGAGACCCATGTTTCTTCAAAAATCTCTTCCGATTTGGGCTTAACTTCCATATTTAACATTTTGTGGGCCTTGTCACTAATAACAAAAGAGGTTCGCGCCCATTGCCCAAATTACAGCATCCATCTGTTTGGTTCAGCTAAAAACACTTTGGTTCGCTCCACCCGATACTATCCTAAATAAAAATGCGGGCATTTGCAGTAACCAGGAGACTGAGACGCACCTTTTCTCTTTCGCGGCGTCGCTTGAAACCCCATGGCCTTTGATCTTTCTCTTCTTCCACTCTCAGAAACCCTAACCCCGTTCCATTTCCTCCACCGTTGCCCATGAATTTTCAACCTTATTATATCATATTTTTCATTTTCTCAACCCACATTTTGTTTCTATAGAAATTTCTAGGGTTTGCAGTTTTGTTTTTTCTTTAAAATTTTCTTTCTAATTCGGAATGACTCTCCATCCAATGGATTGTATGTACGTTACCGAAGAATATCTCCGTGAATGGAAAAGCGGAAACTCTAGCTTTCGCGTCTCAAATCCGGTGCCTATGCTTCGGTTCCTTTACGAACTTTGCTGGACCTTGGTAGACTTGTCTTCAATAATATGCCTCAGTTTTTATTTATGTTCGCATAGTTGTTGTTTATTTCTTGTTTTGGCTTTGGCGTTCTGTTCATATGTGGAATTCTTTAGGTTCGGGGGGAGTTGCCGTTTCAGAAGTGCAAAGCGGTACTAGATTCTGTTGAGTTTTCAGACAAGTCTTCTGGTGAAGACTTGGGCTCGACTTTTGCCGATGTTGTTACCCAAATCGCTCAGGATGTGAGCTTCTTCCTTTCCAATTTTGTAACATCATTTTATCGATTATTGTGCAAGAGTTTTATAATGGGTGTTTTGCTGTTAACTGATTTGTCAGCTCACGATGCACGGAGAATACCGTTCTCGTCTCTTAAAATTGGTTAGTATTAATAATTTCATTAAAGTCTTGATTTTCATGACTGGGATTCAAATATCTGTTTTGATCATGCTTTGTACGAAACTCTACTGCATACTAGTAAAAATATGATCATACGTTTATGGTGGTTTTGGTTATCTATGTGATGAAGAATTAGTACAGCAATTTATGATTATAGTGCCTTTTTTCGGGTAAAATAGTTTTTGTTTACCAAAGCTTTGTCATTTGTATCAAAATGGTACTAAATCTTTGTTTTGTATCAATTTAGTATCATATTTTTACAATTTTGTTTCATAATGATTTCAAATCTTTGTTTTGTATCAATTTAGTACTACATCTTTACAATTTTGTTTCAGACGAAAGTATTTACAATATTTATGTTAGAATTTGTCTGACATAGATACCGAAAATACACGTGTCATACTATGTTACATGCCACTTCAGATAAAAAAAAGTCACATATTTTAGTATGTAGACATATGAGTTGGTTATATGTGATATTTTTATCTAAAATGACATGTGAGGCGATATGATACGTGTATTTCCGATATCCATGTAAGACAAATTCTACCGTAAATATTGTAGGTACTTTCATTTGAATCAAAATTGCAAAGATGTGGTACTAAATTGATACAAAATAAAGATTTGGTACTATTCTGAAACAAAATTGTAAAAATATGGTAATAAACAGTGTTGTCAAAGGCGCGCCTGAGGCGCGAGGTGCCCAAAAGAGGCGGAGGTGGCTGAGGCTGGCGCCTTTCCGCGCCTTGAGGCGCGCCCGGGTGAGGTTGGCGCCCTTTTTTTCTGATTTCTATTGTTGGAAGATATGATAGAAAAGGGAATTCGGCCTGTAGGCATGATATTTGGAAGGTTAAGAAATTTGCTTATTAAAGAAGGAAGAGAAGATGTTTTGAAATTTCTTCAGGAGAAAATAGATGTCTTGGTCAAGGAGCCTTTATGGGACCGATGAACTAGCAGCCAAAGGCAGCTCCATATGTTGATATAGCAATAATAAGATTATTCATGGATTTGGCATTGTGTTTTGATGAGTGGGACCTTTGATAAATTGTGTGAAATTTCTAAGTGTCTTCTAAGCTTTATTGTCATGATTTAATTTAGGCTTGTGCTATTTTTATCCCATAGTGAATATGAACCGAATGCAAGTTTCAATTGGAGCTGGAAATATGAACTGAATGCAAGATGTTTTGAATTAGTTTTTTAGCCAGAGTTCAAGGTTCTTATTACCCTTCTCATTCAAGAAATTTTAACTTTCTGGTACTTTTTTTAACTTGTAAGAACAATTGTTTTTGAAGATGGGGAAGAGGTGGATTTTGAAGATGAGGAAGAGGGTAGTGAAGAAGAGGAAGAGGATTTCAATGAAGAAGATATTGAAGAAGAAGAAGAGGAAGGAGAAGAAGAAAACTCGGAGCTTAGTGATGGTGAATGGGTGATAAGTGCTGTGAAAATTTTAATTAATAATTATTATGAGATTAGGAGTGTAGAACCTACTATAATGTTAGTATAATAGTACTACTATAGGACTAAAACTTCTAGCTATTTTATAAGACTATATTTTACTTTTATTACTATTATGTATGTGTTATGCTGTGAACTTGTGATATGAGTTCTAGGTTTATTTTATTTTATTTTGTTTTGTGCGTCTTACTTTCGTCAAGCGCCCGCCTCGCCTTGCGCCTTGTGCGATAGGAGCCCTTATCACCTTGGTGCGCCTTTCGCCTTTAACAACTATGGTAATAAATTGATGCAAAACAAAGTTTTGGTACCATTTTGATACAAGTGCCAAAGTTTTGGTACAAAAAATTCATTTTACCGCCTTTTTTCCCCCTTCGCATCACATTGGTTTGTTGTTGGTCTTTGTTATTTGTGGGTAAGTTGGTTTTTTTTCTGACTCGTGTATTCAATATTTTCTTTGAAATGTAGTAGTGATGCAGTTTCAGTTCCTCATCTATGCGCTCTATTTTCTAAACAATTTTCTTTCTTTTGTGGACTGCATTAATAGTGGCTTTGCCACCTGATGATGCCTGTATTCTACATATATTTATTCTGAATCTAATATGTAGGTTTTGAGCAAAACCTTATCACTGCTCACTTTGATTTACCTTTTTAAGCCCTAGTGGCTTGGTGACTCGGAGCATGGCACTTTTTGTTCTTCATTTTCTGTAATTGTTCTTGTATTTCAGTATCCAGATGGTGTGAATTTTCATATAAATGTGTTGGCTATGCTCAATATGAATACTTGGCAAGGGTTTTCTTTGTCTGCTTTTTGATATTTGAAGTTTTTGTTTTCCTTTTGAATATTTCTGTGTGCTTATTGTTAATTGTTTGAGTCTTTCTGCTTCTTTACAGGCGAAGTGGCTGGTGGAATCAATGTTGGTCCCACTAAGGCTTTTCCAAGAGCGTTGTGAGGTGACTTCTTGTATTGTATGAGAGGATTTAGCTACTGGTGTTGTGGTCATACTTGTTTTGCTCTCTGATATAGATTGGTTGTTTCATCTTTATGCTGAACGAAATAGACAAAAGAATGCTTGCAATAAAATTTCCTCACTTTGCAGGAGGAATTTTTGTGGGAGGCTGAAATGATAAAAATAAAGGCTCAGGATTTAAAGGGCAAAGAGGTACTTTGATTTCAGATTTGTTATTAATATTTAATTCAAGTGTTATTTTAACCTGGATTTGTTTGCAAGTTTCATAAGTGCAAACTTCTTCATTTTTTGGTTTTTATTGAATTCATATCCTTTATGTCTGAAATTCAATCACAGTTGCATTTAGTTCATGCTAGCGATCAATTGCGCAGATAAAAATCCAAACTCTTGTGAAAAGTTCTTAAAAGTCTAGAGTCTCTAGACTCAAAATGTAATCAAACTTTTGATTAAGGCAATTAGGTTCTACTCACTTTTGTTCAAGTTGTGTACAATGACATATAGAGCTTATAGAACAAGATCTTCATTGCCAATTTTTCAGCTTGGTGGTTCATACAGTGATTCTACATAGCTGTGCCATCAATTGAAGTATAATCTCATCTATCCTGCAATGATGTTCTATTGATTGGTTTCAGGTCAGAGTAAACACTCGTCTTCTTTATCAGCAAACAAAATTTAACCTTCTTCGAGAAGAAAGTGAGGGCTATGCCAAGCTGGTATATAACTGTACTATTCTTCCATTTTATCATATTTGTTTACTTGGTTGATCATATTACTGTATGTGTATTTTAATGTCAATTTTTTATTGATATGAATGAATTTCTTGTGGAAGGTGATTGATGTTTCTCTTTCTGTATATGAAACATTTGGAACTTTTTGAGGCAGAGTTTACTGTCATCAGATTAGCCATTAATTAAATTTATAATATTAAATAAAAACATTGTAAACTATAATCTGTTGCTAAATTTATAGCAGCCCATAGAAGCATTTTGTATGTTTTTCTTTTCCATGCTGTATAGTAAAATTCTTTTTCTTTTTGCTCTGTAGATTACTTGCTTTTATTCCTTTGGGTTTAGGACTTGACGCAATGGATCATGCTCTATTTCTTTCTCCCCTGCCCTCCCATCTTTGTTTTATTTAGACACAATATAGAAACTACTTATATTATTTCATATCGTCTATAAGCACTGTATGTGATATTTTTTTTTTTCCAGAAAATTTGCAATTTTTCTTATTCATTTTTCATAATTTGAAGTAAAATGTTGCTGAATGTCAAATCTCACTATTTTCTGCTTTTAAGTATCATGTTATTTAACTTTTGTTTTGATCAATATGTTAATTGATGAACAAAACGTTTTATAGGTTGTCATATACAAAGCAATTAATTTCACTGATCCAAGTATCTACCTGAATCTAATTTTCTGCAGGTTACCTTGTTGTGTCAAGGCTATGAAGATACAAATAAAAGTGCCTCAGCAGTTACAATAGGCATCATTAAGGTTTTGAGCCGAACCCATTTTTCATGCTAGCCGTCTGCGATCTTATTTCTGTCATTTTGTTCTCTGACTTACTCAATCTATGCAGTCATTGATTGGGCACTTTGATCTGGACCCAAACCGTGTTTTTGATATTGTAAGTTGATCTTCTAGTTACTCTTTATTTTATTTTATAAATTTTCCTTGCTTTATTGTTGTTTAAGGAATTTGATGATCAAAACTTTACTATTGGTTACTTTGTTTCTAACTATCAGATTTTAGAGTGTTTTGAACTTCAGCCTGACAATGCTGTCTTTTTAGAATTGATCCCTATCTTTCCCAAGGTATGAAATATCATAGTTAATGAGGGTGGCATATTTTTTTGGTTTATATTGAAGTTATAATAAACCTTTGATTTTGCTTATACTTATATCTTGTTTGCAGTCTCATGCTTCACAAATTCTTGGTTTTAAGTTCCAATATTATCAGCGTATGGAAGTAAATAGTCCAGTACCTTTTGGACTATATAGACTTACTGCTTTGATGGTGAAGGAAGAGTTCATTGATCTTGACAGCATGTGAGTATTCAAGCTTTTTGTCTTGTACCATAGCAATTTGCTGTGGGTGCAATTATCATACAAAAACTTTCTTGACTGCATAATTTACTGAATTTGCTATGTAGTTATTTTTTTTTGAGACAAAGTTTGTAATGCTGTGTCATGATTATGCTTGAATATATGAATAAAACATGTGTATGGTAATTAGTTCTTGATTTTCATCTTTATCTCTTGGCCTTGACTTTCACTGATTGAAAGTTCATACTTGTGGCAGATATGCTCATTTACTTCCTAGGGATGATGAAGCGTTTGAGCATTACAATGCCTTTTCCTCTAAGAGATTGGATGAGGTATGATTTTGTTACAGTGGAATAGCTTTATAGATAGGTCTCAGATCAAGAGTGAGAATAATCTTTGTGTGAATCAAGAATTCAAATAAATTGTAAGATTTCTTATTATTTTTCAAAATCAATTAAAACAAACATATCCATGTAAAACAAAAAAAGTACATTACAATGTGGCATATTTTGACAAAAAGAGTGGTCATTTGGCTTCTATAAGATGCTTGCTCATAAAGGAAGCAAATCTGGTTTCTTGAAATAGTGCATAATAGAAGAAGATAACAATTAAGTGGTGAAAATGAAAAAGTAATAGTTAGAGCAGAGATCAAGAGGGAAAATAATTAAATGATGAAGAGGAAAGGTGATGAAGTTGAAAGAAGCATACATTTTAGGGTTGAAAAGTTTTGGCTCAAGAAGGATTAAGGGAATGCAAAAACTGGGTTCAGGGTAGGAGAAGAAAATGCATGCATCAGTTGTTCTGCACTTCTCAGCTATGAAGCATGGAAATGCCTGGAGGAGTGCATGTCGGCATATTGGAAACGTTCCCGACACGGTACAATACGTTTTGGGCCCGTGTCCAAATTTCCTAAAATTATGAAACATGTTTTTGAAGGTTGAAACGCGTTTCTTCCATAAAAATCCCAATCATGCATGAGCCCCTAGATGCTAAGTCCCTTCTGTCTTAATCTTCACTTCTTCTTAGCACGACGTCGAATTTTTCAATATCACTCGCCATCTCTGACGAATTCAGCATTGGCCACGATCAGTAATTTTCATTACTGTTACCTGTAAGTTAACAGTTCTGGTACGGTCTCTGTTGTGGATGTTGATTTGCTCTGTTCATCACACTTTTTTTTTCACCTGCTTGTATGCTTATCTCTGGTGGGCATAATTACTTCTTGAATGGATTTTCTTAAATCTGTAAGTTAACCAACTCACATGGGTATTGTGAATTTATCAATAAATGTTCCATATAATTTTGCTTTTACTGAAAAGAAAAATATCCCAGATTCATCAATGGGATTTATCCAAATAATTTTGGAGTTTTGTTTATTTTTTTAGACTTTTGCTTATTTTTGTTTAATTTTAAATAAAAATAAAAATTTATAATTATATCTTTAAATTTTATTATTTATAAATTTGCTCCTATATTTTTAGTATTTACACGTTTTTCCCACGTATCCACAGTTGTTAGAATCTTAGGATGCTTGATTCAATTCATATGATTTGTATCGATTCACATAGAAAACGAGTCGAATCTTAACATGAATCTAAATTTATGTTGAATCTTGACGATTCACGATTCGAATAAGCCGATTCGTTCGTAACGATTCACATGAAAAACGAGTTAAATTTTAGCAAGAATCGAAATTTATACCGAATCGTGGACGAATCAATAGGAATTAATCGAGTCACAATTCATCCTAAACAAAAAAACAATAAAGAATACTAGAAGTTAGAAAGACAACATAAGAGAGAAGACGAGAGCTGATGATGCTTGAATCCTAAGGATGAATTCTTGAGTGTGGGAACTTCTGTTTTTTTTTTATTAATACTTTATTTTCAAAGTGGTTACGTACTTATCATCTTTCAAAGATGACTAATTTTTTCTTCATGGTTGGAAATTTAAAATATAAAATGATTTATATTATTTATTTTAATTCATTCAAATTATATAGCGTTTTCTTATAAATTACAGATTTTAAACTGTATTTGACTTTATGGTTTGGTATTATTATTAGTTATTTAATATTTTTATATTTAGTCATTACTATATTTCAAAACTTTAGAATATATAATATGAAGTATGTTCTTAAAAATGAACATATATTATTTTTAATTAATATTAGTAGGATAAACTGAATTTTATGATTCGATTCTCGATTCACAAAATTACAAATTCGATTCTCGATTCAACAACTATGCCCGTATCCTTATCCTATATTTTTTTAGAAATGTTGTTTCTCGTGTCCGTGTCTATGCTACATAGCTTCTCAATTATGTGAAGGACTTTTTTTTTAGTTCAGATTAGTTGGTGGGGGTTTATGGGCCACTTTTTACATTGACTTTGAGAATAAATGTGTATGGAGTTTCGAACTTATTGGCATTGGAGCTAATTTGTATTTGGGTTTACTTGAGAAGTAAAGAATTGGTGGTTTGACTGATTCACTCTATTCTTCTTCAAAATATATACATGTGATCAACCTATAGATTTTAATTTCTAGGTTGAAATAATATGACTGGAGTTGAGAACCATGTAATTCTAACAGCAGTGGCTATCAATATATGTTGAAATTTACTTCTGCATTCAGTTAAAAGCTCTGTGCGGGCGCATGACTCTCATGTTCTTGGAATATCATTTTCTTGGTTATAGAGTGTTATCGCCCTACTTTGCGGTATTCCTTATGGATTTTGGTTGTCTGATTGTTTCTGGTAAAATGCAGGCCAACAAAATTGGAAAAATAAATCTGGCTGCTACTGGAAAGGATCTCATGGATGATGAGAAACAAGGAGATGTTACTATAGATCTTTTTGCTGCTTTGGACATGGAAAGTGAGTCTGTGGCAGAAAGGTCCTCTGAACTTGAAACTAGTCAAACTTTGGGCTTGCTTAGCGGTTTTCTTTCAGTTGATGACTGGTAGGTTCAGTATTAATTTTTCTTTTTCAGGTTTTGCAATGGAAGTTTCATTTGTTTTGCTATGCCTACAATCATTATGCACTTGATTTTTGTTTTCTTCTCCACATTGATTTTGTGTTAGTTTTAGGAAGCTTTATTTTGATATTCATCTCATTATGTCTGATCAATTTCATGCATTTAAATGGAAAAGTTTGAGTTGTGAGCTACCGTGATTCTGATTATGTGTTTATTAGTCTCTCTTCCTGTTTCCTCTATGTTTCCTTTGTCAAAATTTGGTGTTGAGTTTCATTATTTCTGTATAATACTGTGGATAGGAAGGTTATATTTGTTATGGTGATTGTAATTTTTATCACATATGTTCAGTTATTCTTGTTGGCTGCCCTAATGCTTTTTAATTTGGAGGTTTATTTCATGTTTTGGTAGTTCTATAAAATTTTATGTGTTCGATCAGTTAACATTTGCTAATTATTTGAGAGCCTGGGGCAGTTTCAAATGGCTACGCAAGTTGATGTATCATTAATTGAAAATCACTAGTTCAAATATTTGAAATCAATTTAGCTTTGGCATGCATAATTGACACTGTGAGTTGATTTGAAGGCATATTTTGTGTTTTTGTTTATTCAATATGAAAGTTAACTGTGGTACTTCTTTTAGGTCTCTGCTTAAGTTATATTTATAATGAATGCACTGTTTGTCTTGCCTAGTTGTAGAGTCTTTCCCTTTTACAACCTTGGAACTTTTTAAGTGATTTTTGTTGTTTTCTTTATAAACTTTTCCTTGTATAAACATCAGTTTCTTTAATTAATTATTGTAGGTAGTTTATTTGTGTGGTATATTGCTCTATATGATGTTTCCTTGCTCAGGTATCATGCTTACATGCTGTTTGATCGTTTGTCTCCGTTAAATCCAGTGGCACATGTTCAAATATGCGATGGTTTGTTTAGGTAAATTCAATGTTCTTTGATTATCAATCTACCTTTTATTTGTATACCTGCACTCATAATGACATGCAAAAGCACTCTTTAGTAGGCTCTCCAGAAAAATCTGGAAAATTGATATGAAACCAAACTGAAAAAGCAAGTTAACGGAACTGTTGGTTTCTGTCATTAATGTCCTTATATATAAATTCAAATTTATTCTTTTAGTGTTGTATTCATTTAGAAATATGAATGGACCATGGTTTGTGATTTGGTATATATTTATATTGTTTTTTTATGTTATATTTTTATTCTGAATGACGTTTTATAATTAGTGATTTATATATGTGAGAAAAATAGATTATGTTATAGTGTTAGACTTTGATTTTATAGGTTGTAATTTGAAAAAAAATGGTGTTTTTTTTAATAAAATGGCTAAAAAAAAAATTATGGTTAACCTGACTCTCCTTAGCAGTTAATCAATTTTAACAGTAAATGTTTAGGTTTGGACTTCTGTTAAATCAAACTTAACAGAGTTTTTAAAAAAATCATCCATGGACGCTCATACTCTTGAGTGCACATCCATTTTTAACAGACAATGAAGCTTAATGTATTTAAATGAACTTTACTTCATTGTTCTATTAATTTAGTTTGACTACGTTGCATTATGCCAATACATTTTAGCTGATGTGCATTAAGATCATGATTTGCATCAAATATGTAGAGTATCTACTTAATAATTTATTTGAGCTATTTTTCTGCTATACCATAGGATGTTTGTGTCATAATTTTTGATAAATCAATTGCATAAAGTATTTCTGCATAACAATTTTTCTGTGTCTATTGACAACACCACTGTAGAATATCTTATGTGTTTTCTCATAACACCGTCTTTAATATGGTCAGGCTCATTGAAAAGTCAATCTCAGTAGCTTATGACATCATTCATCAAATGCATCTTCAAAATTTTGGATCATCTTCAGGAGCTGGCATTGATTCTGAGGAGGCAAATAGTTCTGTTGGCCATAAGTCCTTCATTGTTCTTCCCAAAAAGCTGTTTCAGATGCTTGGAACTGTTGGACCTTATCTTTACCGTGACACAGTACTGCTGCAGAAGGTTAATTATGCTTAGCATAGATTTTCTCAACACAATTTGTTTTGCTGTTATGATTATTGTTATTATAATATTTTATTTTCTTATGATGCTCTTTTGGATTGATTATATTAGTTTTCTTTGTGAACAGGTGTGTAGAGTATTGAGGGGTTATTACTTGTCTGCCCTTGAGCTTGTAGGTAGGAGTGATGGAGTTTCAAAAAACGAACCTGTCATTGCTGGAAATCCTCCCATCCACCTACGAGAAGCTAGGTCAAGAGTCGAGGAAGCTTTGGGGTCATGCCTACTACCTTCTCTGCAGTTGATACCTGCAAATCCAGCAGTTGGACAGGAGATTTGGGAAGTGATGAATCTGCTTCCATATGAGGTTAGTTTGGCATTATTGCAAGTTGATTTTTCTAATTTGTAACATACTGGACTTGTATGACGGTCTTGCTGGGTGTGAATTGTATGTCTAGGTGCGCTATCGCTTATATGGTGAATGGGAGAAAGATGATGAACAGAATCCTATGGTTTTGGCTGCCCGGCAATTAGCTAAAGTACACGAAACATCCCTTTCTGCTGTTTTATGTTAGAAGTGTGGTGCCTTAGAAGCATCATATCATGCTCATTAGTTCACTAGTTCTTACATAGAACTCCAATTTATGTTGTAGTTGGACACTAGAAGGATTTTAAAGAGGCTCGCAAAAGAAAATTTGAAGCAGCTGGGTCGGATGGTTGCAAAGTTAGCTCATGCTAATCCCATGACTGTGCTTCGAACTATTGTCCACCAGGTAATTTATTTGATGCATTGATGTTTCGTTGTTGACAGCTCTGGCTTTCATGGGGAGCGGAAACATATTCTCTCAAAATTTTATGTGCAGATTGAGGCGTATAGAGATATGATTACCCCTGTTGTAGACGCTTTCAAGTATTTGACACAGGTGACAATTTTCTTTTACAATTCATAATTATTTTCTTGTTCTGAGCCATATTTCAATTATGTTTTTCGTTGTATTACATGATTTTGTTTTTTTTTTCCGCTGCCATTTGTTAGGTCTTTGTTTCATTGATCTCATGGAATTCCAATCTGTCAAAGATGATCATGGGGTTTCTTTGTACTTATAGTGAATTGAAGCATTTGAAATTACTGGATTAGGATGAACATTGTTGGAATTGACAACGGGTTCATATCTTGTTTTTTTAACCATATTATCAAGCCCCCTTCCTTGCCGCTGTTCTTTGGCAAAATGAAAAAACGAATCCTTGAAACAGATTATAATGGTATAATTGTGCTTCTATCCTTAACTGCACTGGTTTAATACCCACACAGCAAACTTATGCACATCTGCTTAGCATCAGTGGTTTGTTTAGTATGGAGAAAAACCAGAGAAGCTGTTGTCATGAGCAAATAGACATTATCATTAAAATTAGTTGGAAAAAATACCCTGTTACTTCTCTTTGGTTGCACTCTTGCAAGTCTTGTATGATGCCTCTTTCTGATTGGTAAAACTTTTCATTTGTGAAATTGCTAATGCTACACATTCTCATCAATCCAAGTACATTATCATTGCTTCTTTCTTGAGAATGTTGGCTAGGAAGGCTCTTGGTTGCAATGCATTTTTGTAAAAGTTGATCCTGGTAGATATATGAAGGGTAAGATATCATATGATTTCAGAATTAGTATTTCAAATAGTGGTATTGCTTTGAATGTTTAATTGTGTGATCTAAGTGTACTTTGAAATCTTGGTCTGTATGAGGCTGTTGATTCAGTTTGACTTTCTATACCATGTTTTCCTTGTATTTTCTAGGATGCAGTGTCCTTTTGTTCGAAATACTTGCCTTTTTCTGGAAATTATATATATATATATATATTAAAAAATTTGTTTGAGTCAGTATATGTTATTTGTTTTGTTGATGCTTATGAAATGTGTAAATTTCTCTACAGCTTGAATATGACATCCTGGAATATGTTGTGATTGAGCGTTTGGCGCAAGGAGGTCGAGATAAGTTAAAAGATGACGGTCTTAATTTGTCAGACTGGCTTCAATCCTTGGCGTCATTTTGGGGTCATCTGTATGTGTGCTTATCTTATTTGCAAAACTCTGCATTGCTTATCCTATTCAGTTATTTCTTCCAGGACATGCTGATTTGTTGCATTTTTTTGATCTTTTAATGCTTCCAGCAGTGATGTACTCTAATTTGTTGCATGATTAGATGTTATTAGTCAGCACTTTAGCACCATGTTGTTTTAATCCTAATGTTACTTTATTTGTTGCATGCTGTGATGAGTTTTTCGGAGCCATGCTTGGCCACTCTGCTTTATATATATTTGCCAGTTTTTCAGTATTGCATTCTAACATTTGCATGATTTAAGTAGCTTTAAGATAGTTTGTCCTATAAAGCATTTATATGCAATATATTAGATATCTTGAGCACTAATTTGATTCCATGAAGACTTTTAGATATTTCTTGGATGCTTTACTTCGGTGTCCAGTGCAGATTTAATAAAGCAAAAGCAAGAAAACTGGGACCAGACATTGCTGATCTTTTGAATCCTAGTTTGCAAATGCCTGATCAGTCAGCAGTTTGGCTGAGCAGTTGAGTAGGCTTCAATCTGATGACTCTATGAGATTGGTTAATGGATAAAACAAAGGTTTCTGGATGAGAAATGATACCTGAGGGGAGAGGGTTGGTCAGAATTGCATTGTTTATTCTTCTTATTTTGGGCGATCTGTATTCTTTTTCATATTTGGTGTCTAATGGGGATTAAAAGTGGGGTAGAACTTTTAAAAATGGAGTGAGATTATGTGTATGACCAGCTTAGGTGGATAATCATTTCAGAATCTAACGTAGGATTTCAATCTGAATTTAGGCCTCTGTGCTATGGGGGTTGGTTATGCAGATTGTTCTATCAGAACTTAGCTGCTATATGTTTATACCTTTTTGAGTTTGTTATGCTGGGGATCAGAGATGAGATGTCGCATGTTAAATGTTCAGTTAAGATCAGTGATGACTTGGGTAGATGGAAGGTCCTCCTGATTTTTAGAGGCATTTGTGGCAAAGTATTATAGTTTATCATTCAACTTACTGTAAACAGGAGTGCAGAATAATTATGTTTAACTTGAAGAAAGCTAGTTGAATGGAAGTTATACATTGATTTATAATGGTACTATCTGTGTTATTGGCTGTGGAGCTACTCACGCGTAAGAATTGTAAATTGGTATCTTTGATTTGTTGGCTGCATGAAGAGTTTAGGTTAGGATGGAAGATGAAATAAGAAGGCAGTTGGCTCTGGGTTTAATAGGTTCGTGTTGGCACGCTCTCTCATCTTGGTTCTTTCATTTAGTCTCTTTCCTGCAATTTGGGGTGGAATTTTCCAAGAAATCTTTGTACTGTCAGACCTGATTTCAACTGTATATCTTTACAATTACAAGTCCTGGAGATGGGTACTCTTCTCTCTTGTAAGATGTTTTCTGAATAAAATGAGAAACAGTTCATTCAGCCCTCCATTTTGGTTGTGGCTGCATTTGCTTGTTTTCATGGTGGTTCTCGGGTACTTCGAGCTACATCAGGTTCTTCTATATGAAATCCATGGGCAACTATTGTGCAATGCCATACATAGTTTGCAAGCTGGAAATAAATCAAATTATGTTGATGCAAGACTCGGATATATTGTTGAAGCCCTCATGGTTTCCAGAGCTGTTCAAATGTACATTCATTGGGGTAGTTTTTCATTGGAGTTCATGAAAGTTTGGTTTGTGTTTACATATATATATATTTTGTCTTTAATTTTTTATTCATTAATTATCATGTGATGTACATATGGTGGTCCAGAGGTCTTCAACATAGGAATCTCTTTGTAATTTATGTGAAATTATGCCTGATATGCTTTCCTCAAAAGTATGTAGCTGGTCCATATATACTGTTGTCTTTTTGGCTTATAACATCTGGAACTTATATAATACTTCTGTGTGTGTGTATGTGTGAAGTTTCCTTATTTATAGGTGGAACTTGTTAGTGAGACCCAATCAATGGGGTTTACCAATGTGGCTCCTGTGGTTCTCCATTGGTTGGAATGGGGTTTACCATGCAAGTGCTGAGAGAAATTGCTGGAAAATTGTTTTTTGCAGAATCAACTTAGAAAAAATGTTGCTAAGATGGAATGTGAAATTACAAGAGCAGATTGGATCATATGCTGGAGGTACTGCCAAATGACTTGGACGGGTTTTATTGATATGGTTTGACATTTTCAGCTTAAAATTATAGGTGTATGGTTGCACACAAGTTAGTTGATTAGGTAGCAAGAAAAGAAAATCCAAGAAATGATGTGGATGGCTATAGAGTTTTGATATCGTAATGATTTATGAACATTTGCTCTAACCTGAGAAAAATGGAGTATCTTGAACTAAATTGCAGCTGAGGGACAGTTGAGGGTCAAGTGTTTGTCAGTATTTGGTGATTGCTAGTGCCGGTTTTTGAATTTTAATGGACAAATAAATTGGAGTTAGGATGGAGGAAATAAGACTTAAAAATGGGATTAATGCAGAATTCTAATGGTCATGATTCACTCGTTGATAAAAGCTTTTCTGCCTTCTGATGGTTGTTGGCTCGGCTGCATTCATATCAAGTGTGAGTTTTATTCTTTCTTATTGTCTTCTTGTTTGCTGGAGTTATGAACTTTAGCATTCAAGTGGAACTTTTCATTTAACATCAGCTGAATTTACTTCATGCCGGACTGTCTCCTTTTTCCTCCTACTCCTTCCCTTCCTTTTCATGTTTTCTTCCTTTCTTTGTCTGAACAACTATTTGCTCTTCATCCCCTTGGAGTTTGTATCTCAGGCATGTACCTGAATAACTTTTGCAGGGCTGTATTGCCAACTTTATCTACTGGTCATTTTCCTCATCCGTGGTGCTATCTTTCATATTCAATGGTTTTCATTCTTCGTCATTGTCTATCTTTGCCTATGTATTCACATTTAAAAATAAGAATATCAAAGTATATGCATCTTTGTCATCTAGGACCTCATCATACAGTTTCCAGGCATATTGCTCCCATTTTTGAATTCTGTTTTTGGTTGATTAGCGTCCTTTCTCTCACAACTTCTGAGGCATATATTGTCGTTGTTTCTGTCTGGCATTTATCTTCTGTGGTCGCTGCAATGTAGATCTTTTGCCATGCACTGTCCTTTCAGTTCAGCAATGGATTGTTGTGGGTGTGAGGTCACTCAAACAATGTTGATCAATGAAGCATTGTAAGAAGTATGGTATGGTTGATCTGGGTGTCTTCTTTATGGTTGTTGCCCATTGAAGTGCATTTTCGATGCTGTTTCTAAAGAATCCACAATCAAATCTGGCTGTGGTAGATGATATGGGTGATGAGTTGAGATCCTTATGAAGGGAAAATTTTACATCCTACAGCTTTGTATTTGATGACATTAGTTTCTTTTATGAGTTGGAGCTGAGGTGGCATGAAGTTACCATTCAGTGACAGGATTCTTCAGGTGAAATGTATTCAGTAAAGACCTTGGTGATGCAATCATGGAATTTATGACTTTGAACTGGAGAGAGGATCAAGGGATGAGGTTGACAGATAGTGAGGAAATTTTATATTGAACTTTTGAATGCTATGTCATGGGCATTATATGAAAGTTCTATTTTGCTATTATATTGATTTCATGATCTCCACTTATTTTTTCGATTTCCTTTTTCCTTTTATTCTTGTTACTTTTCTTCAGACTTGGTCATATTTGTGGTCTGGTTTCCTAATCTTTACATAGGAGTTGCACCTAAACATAATAGAAGCATACTTGTTAACAAATTGCTTTTTTGCTTCGTGATTTATTTGCTAATAATTTTTTGCTTCTGTTTTATATTCACCAAACCAACATTTTCTACATGGTATTTTTGAAGGATACAAAATATAATCTAACTGTGAGGATTTTTTTCTTCCTTCTACTGATTCTCCTGAGATCTGAATTTTATACTGGACTTACCACAGTTAACTAGAGTTGATTGCTAATATGATTGATTAATGCAATGCACAACTCAAATTGTTTCTGTATATTCTATATCTAATATCTTCATGGTTTGTCTGAAGAGGTTTTAGGTTCTTGCTAATCTTGAAAGTTTCCTGTTGATTGCCTTAGTGAGTCCTTAAATTATCAGATTTGGTTAAAAAACAATGACTATTGTGTGAATATTCCTTCTTTCTTAATGAAATCCAAATAGCTGGCCCTAAAATGTTATGAGAATCAATAGTCATCTTTAGATTGTAAATGCTCTTTAATTGCAAGACTGTTTGGAAAATCATTATAGAAAGACCATAAATTCTCCTCACAGTCAAGCATAATGTTACCTGGAAGTGATTAAATGCAATATGTGACCCTTTAGTGGCTTGCTTTTGCAGTGTCATTGAGTATTTGTACATGCGAGTGGACATGTGATTTCACTTGATTTTAAATCTTGGAATTAAACATTGTTTCCTTTAATGACCCATAGTCCTTGCTCGTATTTACTTTCCTACTTTCTACACGCGAGCTTTTCACTTTTGAAATTTTCTATAATGCGGATGACCATTAAATAGGTGCTGAGGAGGTTATTGTTAACTAAGCTGCAATCTTCTTTTGAATTAGGCCTGTCAATTATTAAATTTGTTGCACATGTGATGAAGAAAGGCCTTCTGGTTGTGATATATTGGTTCTTTAATTATTCAAAATGTACAAAATTTTGGTGTTCATTAAATCATTCTCATTTTTGCATTTTTTTAAATTGTGAATAGCCTTTATATTTGTTTACTCAGAAATTTTATGGAAAAACTTTTGCTTGCTTCCAGGTGCAAAAAGTATCCATCTATGGAATTAAGGGGCCTTTTCCAGTATCTTATCAATCAGCTTAAAAAGGGTCAGGGGATTGAGCTTGTTCTTCTGCAGGTATTATATTATTCAGCCGAATGTTACACAATTTATTACTTTGTATGAGTGTTACTGCTGGGTGATTGATACTGAAATTTCTGTGATGAACCAGGAACTTATTCAACAAATGGCTAATGTTCAGTACACGGAGAACCTGACAGAGGAACAGTTGGATGCAATGGCAGGCAGCGAGACGCTCCGGTATCAGGCTACTTCATTTGGAGTAACACGAAATAACAAGGTCCTCGTACTTTCTTTGTTGTTGCTGTCTGGATGAACTACACAATTCACCTAATAGGTTCTTTCCACATAAAAACTAGCCCATTAGTGTAATTATTGCAGAATTTGTAATTCTCAAAAATGGAATTGAACCAAGTTGGACCTATGAGTTGTATAATTTTTGAAGTAACTGTTATTCCTAGATTGAATTAGATGTTCTTTTATTTGAGGGTAAAAATAAAAGGACACATATTTCCCTTATTTTGCTGAGAGGAACGAAGTTTATGAATGCTGTATGTTGCTTTGGGAATTTTACAATTGAAATTGGTAAGCATCCAGATCCTTGAATGTTTGAAACAATCAATTGATTCCCTGTTTTACCAAGGAGGTACATTTGAGTTTTGGACCTGATATATAATATATTTTTTTGCTCATGCATTGTTGCCAACATATTTAGTTGGGACACTTTTTTAGTTTTGATGGGACAAGAAAGTGGGAAGTGAAAATGAGGAGGATTGTTTAGTTAAGGCCAAATACCATAATTTTCTTCTCGTTTCTTTATATTTTTGCTGATATTTCCAATGATTGGGAGTGAATTGTCATGCATTGCCCAGGTTCATGCATCATTGTAATAGGGTAATGTCTGGACTGGAGTCAAGTTACATATCCAATGTTCTATATCCAGTATCTTCAAATAATTAACAAATCTCTTTTGCTCTTTCTGCCTTTCTCAGAAATTATGCATGTTTGGCCTTTTAGGCTTACTCAGGACCTTTATTTACGTGATTAGTTGATTTTGACTGTTGCTTCTGCCACCTAGATCCATTGACAGACTTAAACTTACAAGAAGTGTGTCATCAGATAAACTAGCTAGTATTGGTTGATCCATTTCTGTTATTTTTGAATTGACTCTCACTGAGGTTGAGTGGCTATTGATATCAGTGATTATTATTGCTGTGAAAGAAAATTGTGTTTCAGATCTTTTTTTTTTTGTCATTTTGTGTGTGTGTGTGTTTGTATGTTTCTGCGGCTGAACAAATTCTTAGAATTGAAATCTTGACACATGTTATAGCGATTTACTAGTTAAGTTCTAAATGTTAGATCTTGCTGTGCAGGCTTTGATTAAATCTACTAACAGGTTAAGGGACTCGCTGCTTCCAAAGGAAGAGCCAAGCCTTGCAATTCCCTTGTTATTACTTATTGCTCAACATCGTTCTTTGTAAGCTAAAAAGATTTACTATTTTATCGTTCTTTGTAAGCTAAAAAGATTTACTATTTTATCATTCATTTAACTACATGGAGTAATGAATATATTCTTCTCATTTTGGAATTGTACTTAAGGGTAGTTATTTTGTTTGTGAGAAAAATTTATGGTTTTCGTTATGGGTAGTTGTTCAGGTTTTTAATCTGAAGGTTTAGCTGCCCAAGATTTTTCTGGTGTGTTAAGGTTTTGATATAAGAGGCAAAATTATGCCATTTTTTATTTTATTTTAATGTCTGCATTTTTAACTTTTGTATTATGTATGTGGCATTTTTTCATGTCTTCCAGTTTAGGATATGTGAGAGGCTAGTTTTGTTTGTTTTAATATCTTGTTAGCACTGGCAAATAGATATGCTTGTTCATTACCAAAGTTGCATGTTCCATATCCATGAAGTAGAACATCATAGGTAACATCATGGGAAAAAATATTTTATGTTTTTTATTGGCCCTGAACATTCGTTTTAATTTTGTTTATGATACTATTGTCTGCCTTTTTCTCATCTAGCTTTGATTTTAGTTTTCATTTTAAAACTTTTCCTAATTGAGCAGTTGCATGCCCATAGGCCTCCAGAAATCTGTTTTTTAAGCATGTATTTTAATTTTTACTGCAGGGTTGTCGTTAATGCAGAGGCACCTTACATAAAAATGGTTAGTGAGCAGTTTGATAGATGCCATGGAACTCTTCTTCAATACGTGGAATTTCTTTGCAGTGCTGTTACACCAGCCTCTGCTTATGCTAAGCTGATTCCATCCCTGGATGATCTTGTCCACCTTTACCACCTTGATCCAGAGGTCTCTCTCTACTTTGCCCAATGATTTCATAGTGTATACTTGCAGTAAACTTTGAAACGATATCTACTTTTGTTTTACTTTTGGCACCTATTTACCTTCTCATTTCTGCTTACCATTAGAATGGTCCTTGCTTTGCTATTTAACTTTAAGGATTTATAACTCATGTCCTGTTTAAAGTTCTGTGGTGTCATGTCTCTGTGTAGGGGAGACTCAGATTGTGTTTTTTGCTTCACATTGTAGGTTGCTTTTTTAATTTATCGCCCTGTAATGAGGCTCTTCAAGTGTGGGGGTAATGCTGATGTTTTCTGGCCTTTGGATGACAACGATGCTGTGAGCAATGTGGACTCTGAACAACCTGATCATTCTGGGAAATTGATCCTGGATCTTGGGTCTTCTCAGAAGCGCATAATGTAATACTTCAAATCCCTTTTGTTGTAATTTATTTGCATTGATAGCAATTTTTTTTGCCAGATTTTTTCCCTTTCATAGCTCACTGTTGAGAGGAATATATGGGAACCATTCAGGTGGTCAGATCTTCTTGAGACAGTGAAAACAATGTTGCCTTCCAGAGCATGGAATAGCCTCTCACCTGATCTCTATGCAACTTTTTGGGGCCTCACATTGTATGATTTGTATGTTCCAAGAAATCGTTATGAATCCGAAATTGCAAAGCAGCATGCAGCTCTTAAAGCTTTGGAAGAACTTTCTGATAATTCAAGTTCAGCAATCACCAAAAGGAAGAAAGACAAGGAGAGGATTCAAGAATCTCTTGATCGGCTGACTAGTGAACTCCATAAGCATGAAGAAAATGTTGCTTCAGTTCGTAGACGTCTTTCTCGTGAAAAGGATAAGTGGTTGAGTTCCTGCCCAGATACATTGAAAATCAACATGGAGTTCCTTCAGCGCTGTATATTTCCACGATGTACTTTCAGCATGCCTGATGCTGTCTATTGTGCTATGTTTGTGCATACACTTCATTCCCTTGGGACACCATTCTTCAACACAGTAAACCACATCGATGTTCTGATATGCAAAACCTTACAACCAATGATTTGCTGTTGCACTGAATATGAAGCTGGTAGACTTGGGAAGTTTTTATATGAGACGTTGAAGATTGCTTACTATTGGAAGGTAATGATCTATATGACGTTGTCACTTGATTTAGCTTTTTTGTTTTTCCTTGGAAGTTTTATTTTTTCTGGAAAAATTAGTTTTTCAGTTCCAGTGAACTACTTATTCACAATGAACAAATTATTCTCTTCCTTCCTCTTCTACATATATTGCCAACATGCATCATCCCTTTTAATAGCTGATATTGATTAATGTTTTGTCTCCAGAGTGATGAATCCATATATGAACGCGAGTGTGGAAACATGCCAGGGTTTGCTGTGTATTATAGATTTCCAAACAGCCAACGTGTTACTTACGGTCAATTTATTAAGGTCAGTTCTCATGCATCCCAATAGCATAAAATTTTGTTATGGTTCTTCCATAAGGCTTGGTGTTACATGACTAATATATTTTCTTATCTGGATAACCTTTTCTTTATTAGGCTGTCAGCCCTGATCTCTTCCCTTAGTCTAGTCTGTATATGTAGTTTCACTGTTTATTCCATTTATTTATGTGTTTTTTTATTCAGTTTATAGGATGTGCCTGATATGTTTGCATTTCAAAACCTGTTTAAATCTTTTTGAAGTCCTGAACTTGCTATAGAGTATATGTTATGCACTTGAAAAGCCTAAGATTCTGGTTCATAATTTTGTTGGTTATTTTTGTGGTGGCAAAGCTGGATTGCAAGAAAAAGATTTAAGCTTAAAGCTGGGTATCTTGTGATCCTTTAGTGCAATCGTGGGCATATATGATCATAAAATGGATTTTTTTTTCATCTAGTGCTTGGCCCCTTCCTCTTTTCGCTTTTCTTTGCACAAATTTGTAATTCTTTCATTTGATTTTTCTATTTTTACTTATTCTCTATTTCCTTTAACCAAGTTTCCTTATGTTTTACTTTTGTTCCTTCCATCTACTTTCTTTCTTCATCTTCTTCTTTTTCTTCCTCTCTCCGTGTTTTGTGTGTGCTTGCCCACCCATGCCTGAGAGTTGTGCTTAGTTCGCAAACTTGGTCATTTTTGTATTTGCTCTTGGTAATTTTTGAATGTATCTTGTTTTCACTTATGTGGCACAGATATGTGCATTTCTTTATTAGTGTCATCGCTGATAAGTGGAGTATGCATGGGAAGAAATGACTTTAGTTGTGTTCATTCAGCTGCTTGAAATTGCTTAAAATTTGAATTACACCATAGGGATTTTGTTGAATTACTGAGTTATATTGTTTACTTATTTGGCATGAGGCTGCTTCTTTTATGTCTTTTTCTCAATAGCATTATCTGCTTATCTCTGTTACTAGTTGCACAAACAATGGTTTTGCCATTATTCTTAATTAATATGCATCATGATGTAATAACACAGATACATGTCTTGTAAATCTATATTTTCTCTTGTCGCTTATAGGCTTATTATTCATGTCCTACTTTCCTGATAGGTACACTGGAAATGGAGTCAAAGAATCTCACGGTTGTTGATTCAGTGCTTGGAGTCAACTGAGTATATGGAAATTCGAAATGCCCTTATTTTGCTGACAAAAATTTCTGGTGTTTTCCCAGTTACTAAAAGAAGTGGGATTAACCTTGAAAAACGGGTAAGAAATTAGGAATTGTTTGCTTTTAGTCTCACCTTTTATAACAATAACATCTGCATTTATTCTCTTCTCTCTCTCTCTATACAGGTTGCCAGAATAAAAAATGATGAAAGAGAGGATCTTAAGGTGTTGGCAACTGGTGTTGCTGCAGCTTTGGCTGCTAGAAAGGTGAGTTGCAACTTAAATAGCTTACTTTGTTACTTTTACTGTATGTGTTGATATTTTCTTCTTTCATGCAGCCTTCTTGGGTTACAGATGAAGAATTTGGCATGGGATACCTTGAAATAAAACCTCCAGCTGCTACAAAGTCTGTGTCTGGTATAGCAGCTGGACAAAGTGGCTCCACCACTATTGTATCTCAGAGCGAATCAGCTGGGGGAAGAGCAGTTGCCACTGTTACTCAACATGGAGCTTCAGGGAATTCAGCCAGAGAACAGTCATCTAGAGTGAAACCTGCCGATGGTAGGTCTGACAGAACAGATTCAAATGTGAAATTAGATGCAGGACATCAAAAGGCAAAAGTTGGGTCATTGGTGAATGGATTGGATATTCAATTGCCTACTTCCTCTGGTGCTGGACAAGCTGGAACATCAAGAGAAGCTGAGAATCAAAAGCAACTAGATGAGTCAACAAATAGAATACAGGATGAAAGCACAGGCAGAAGTGCCCAAAAGAACGCTGCAGAATCTGAGGTATTATCAGCCTTCTATTTGGTATTTTACATGGATCTGCTTCATTAAGTTATTATTAGCTAATGGTTTTTTAGGTGACATCAGTTTCTATTAGATGAACATACATGAGAAATTGAGCCTTCTGATCACCAACTTGTCACCATTGATTACCAATAGAGGCACAGAAAATAAGGAAATACATAAATATTGATGACAACAGAAGCCATCTGCTTTATGTTCAAATTGTATGTGTGTCAAAGTGGTTGCTTAAGGTTCTAATAACTAGCCAATTTCACTCCAAGTTATTCTTTCATTGTTTCTTTCAAGAGCCTGCATCTCTTCAATTATGCTCTTACATATTCCCTTGTGTTTGAAATGGCTCTTCCCAAAAGAAATTGGGCGGTGCTGCAACAAGTTGAAGCAGTGTTGCATTGCAATATAGAGCCCTTTTGAGATTTTGGACTCAAACAAATTATTTCCTTAATGAGGCCTCAGTAAATTCTATTCTTATAATTTTTCTTCGGTCAAATCTTCTCATTGTTTTTATGCTTTCTGTTGTAATAGATTGCCTTGAACTAATTTCCTCTCTCTGCCTGTATGTAGTTAGGCATATAGAAGCTTTTAAGGATATTTTCTGCTTAGATGTGATTAATGCTCAACATTGCAGAAGCGAGTGAGGGTTGTTTTGTTCTAGGTGTTTCTGTTAGCTTCAGAACAGATAGAACTTGCAACCTGTATTTTGTTTCATAAACTCAACCGCTATGCCTCTACTCTACCAATAGAGATTGCATCAAGTTCTCTTAGTAGAGGCTGGAATAGGATTTTTTTTTTATAAATCTGAGACATCCTATTAAGACTGAAGATATATTCTCGTGTTCGCCTTTATGGCTTATCCCTTTAGGTGGAGACACTGCTGTGTATGCACAGAATTAGTGATGGTAGATGGGGTTCATTTTCATGTTACAAGTTATTGGTCAATGAAGCATTGGGGGTCACATTATGTGAAGATGTTGGAAATTATCTTGATTACTCAGCAAGGTGTTATGGTCATTTTTTTCCCTTTAGATATTAAAGTGGCTATATCCATGGGAACTTTTGGGACTATAATTCATGCTTTCAGAGTAACTAAGTGTTTGATTCCACGCTCTACATACCCCTCCATTGCAATGCTCCATCCAGCTTATCAGTTATCACAAGTAATATTTAAAGAGTATAGTCAAATATCAAAACATATTCCATGTAATTTTAAAATATAACTACTGTTCACCTCTATTAATAATCATGAAAAAAAACAGCTCCAGCATATTGGTTACAGAAAATAATATTTGGTACAGTCACTATCAACTGTACACCACAGAATTTCAAATTGTAACTTGTACTCCATTAATCATTTTGAAGTAGGTAAGTATTACATGATTAGATAGAAATAATAATTGATTAATGATCTACTTTTTATTATTGTGCTTTTGGCTGAGTCTTTTATTTGTCTAGTTTTTAGATCTTGTAGAGGGGGGAACATCATCTTCAATCTGCAATGTAATAGTTTTGTGTTTAAATTTTGCAAAATGTCCATTGTGTGCTTCTTCTGTTGTTATCATCACCATCATTAGTGAATGGTCATTGTTTTGATAGATATTTTTCTTTAGCAGTCAAAAGCCTCAGTGAAAAGATCAATCCAGGGTGGATCAGTTAGAACAGCGAAGCAAGAACTCTCGAAAGAGGAAGCCAAATCTGGAAAAGCAGTGGGCAGAACTCCTGGCAGTTCTTCCGGTGACAAAGATATCCCTTCTAATTCAGGAGAAAACAGGCAAGCAAATGGTAGCAATGTTTCTTTAGCAGTTACATCCAATGGTAATGCAGTTTCAGGAAAAGGCTCGACTTCATCTACAAGAACTTCTGATGTTCATGGCAGTGAATTGAAGCCTGACAGCGGAGCTGCCAAATCTGCTCCAAAAGATGATGCCACTGAAGTTGGTGATGTTCACAAGCGACTTGTTCATTCTCCTAGGCATGATAGTTCTTTTGCATCATCTTCAAAATCAAGTGATAAGTTGCAAAAGAGAACAAGCCCTGTGGAAGATCCTGACAGGTTAAGCAAACGCCGGAAAGGTGATAATGAATTGAGAGATTTAGAGGGTGAAATTAGATTCTCGGATAGAGAGAAGTCTGTTGATACTCGATTAGTTGATACTGAAAAAATTGGAACTGATGAACAAAATAATCATAGGAGCACAGATAAACCTTTGGATAGGTCAAAAGA
This sequence comes from Balakata baccata, assembly GCA_949630135.1. Lineage (NCBI taxonomy): Eukaryota > Viridiplantae > Streptophyta > Magnoliopsida > Malpighiales > Euphorbiaceae > Balakata > Balakata baccata. The sequence continues at coordinate 29,430 of CATIWF010114291.1, forward strand.
CAAAGGAATTGAGAGATATGATAGGGAATATAGAGAAAGATCAGACCGCCCTGATAAATCTCGTGGAGATGACATGTTAGCTGAAAGACCTAGGGATCGATCAATGGAAAGATATGGAAGAGAGCGTTCTGTTGACAGAGGGCAAGAAAGAGGTGTGGATAGGACTTTTGACAGACCCTCTGACAAAGCCAAAGAAGAGCGGAACAAAGATGACAGAAGCAAACTGAGATTTGGTGATACATCTGGAGAAAAAACTCATGTTGATGACAGGTTTTATGGGCAAAACCTCCCTCCACCACCACCTTTGCCCCCTCATGTGGTTCCCCAGTCTGTTAATACTGGTAGAAGAGATGAAGATGGTGATAGAAGATTTGGAACTACAAGGCATACTCAGAGGCTTTCTCCAAGACATGAAGAGAAGGAAAGAAGACGCTCAGAAGAAAATTCTTTGGTGTCACAAGATGATGCAAAACGCAGAAGAGAAGATGATTTCCGAGAGAGAAAGCGAGAAGAGCGAGAGGGGCTGTCAATAAAGGTATGCCTTAGTTGTTGGCTGTTCAATTTATTTTCTTTTTAGATTGTTCTATGTTGTTTGACATTTGATCTGTCAATAAAGGTACGCCTTAGTTGTTGGCTGTTCATTCTATTTTCTTTTTGGATTGTTCTATGCAGTTTGAAATTTGATAAGCATTTTTCTTGAACATTTTAATGGTCAAGTCTTCCTTACATCTCCCCTCTTTGTGGAGAGTGGATGGAGGGTATTTTAATTGTGTTCATTTATTGTTTGTCATATAGACTTGATTTCATATTGTTTTCTACAGTGTTAAAAACCTCTGGTTAAAACTCTAATTGCGAATTAAAGTTTTATGTGCATGTCGCCTTTCATTTAGCTTGTTCAGGTGTCTGTTCTCCACATTAGCTTAGCTTGATCATTGCTCTTGCTGGCTTTGGTAGCAAGTCACCATGACTGACTATGTATTCTTTCCAAGATTGACATAAATTTCCAATTTAGGGCACTTATTGTTTAACTTATTGCTTATGGCCTCTGAGACAGCACATTAAAGTACTACACGATGCTTTTTGTAAAGATAGTGGGAAATGGCCTCTGAGATATTAAAATTTTTATGATTAGCATGTCAAATCCAGCTTAGTAACAATTTTTAGTTATTTGTTATCGGAGCTCTTAAATGGGTGCTTTTCCTAACAGCTGTATTGGCACCGGAAAGCAAAATAGTTAAATGTATTTCCAGCCAACAAAACTGGATGAAAGATCAGTTATACCAGCTGAGGTAGCCTGAAATGCTCTAAACTGCATATACAGCAACTGCTACTGTTGTGTACTTGAAAAGGCATTTTTTTAGGAAGATGAGAACCATTTATCACATAAATGGCTATGTACCTGGAGGCTTAAACTCTATCTCTTCTTATTTTAGATTATCATTTTCCCTATGAAGGCTTTTACCAGATCAGGTTGAAGTCTAATCATTGCAGTACTCTCTCTCTCTCTCTTTTTCCCTTTTTTTAATAGTTTTTGAACAAAAAAATGGAATGAGTGACAGCTTCAGGCCTCTGTATCTGGTACTACATTTCTCTAAATGCATTATGTAGTGCTTTTTTATTTTTTTGAAATGGTCCGTTGCTTTATTTGATGAGTTAGCTTAATGATTTTTTATGTGTCTTTACAACCATTTTATCACTGCGTAATTTCAGCTCCTAATTTTTCTACTGGTGTTTTATTTGGAATTGGTTGTTTGTTGATGTTGTAAAATGACTTTATTTGTTTGTGGAGTTACTTTAGTGCCTGGATGTTACTTTATCTGCTTTTGTCTCGCTGTTCTTGGAAAATTAAAGGTTTTTGCGTATCTTTGAACTGGAATTAATAGGTTGAGGAGCGGGAAAGAGAAAGGGAGAGGGAGAGAGAGAAAGCAAACATTTTGAAGGAGGAAATGGATGGTAATGCAGCCTCTAAAAGACGGAAACTTAAAAGAGAGCATTTGCCATCAGGGGAATCAGGTGAATATTCTCCTGTTGCTCCACCACCTCCACCTCTTTCTATTGGTACATCGCAATCATATGATGGAAGAGAGAGGGGGGATAGGAAGGGTCCCATGATCCAGCGTGCAGGTTATTTGGAGGAACCTACTATGCGCATCCATGGTAAAGAAGTAGCCAGCAAGATGAATCGTCGTGATGCAGATCCGTATCCTCAAACCCATTTTTAAGAATGCATTCATGAGCTTGGGATATGCAACGGATTTGTGAGCATAAATACATATTCATAAAAATACATTTTCCAAGGCATTTTCAAATTGTCTGCCCTCAAATATGCTGCATGTAGTATTAGAAATTGTGTGGATAATGAGCTCATCAATAGAACTTGCCGCCTGGTTTTGTTATTCTAGTAATGACCATAAAGGCTCGTCTTACTAGGAAAAATCTAATAAGGCCTGCTGAAAGATCTCGATAGTATGTGAATACCTTGTCTGGTTAACTGTTTGTATTAATGTGTCCGATCAATTTGATCGTTATTGTAGACATCCTTAATGCACAGAGCCAGGTGAAATGATAATATAGTATGTATATTTTCTTATAATTTTTTGTTAGCTCGTGATATATATGTTAGGAATTATTTTCAAAGTGATTATTTGTCAGAAATTGCGAGTCCTTAATCAGGTTGTAGGATGTATGAGCGAGAATGGGAGGATGACAAGAGGCAAAGAGCAGAACAAAAGCGGAGGCACCGGAAATAGGAGTTGCAATTCTGACGATGGATACAGTATATTGAGAGCAGCCTGATTTGATGCATAAAAATAGGGTGCTTGAATACACTCGAGTTCCTTTGATTAGAAGTTAATTCATGTTTAAAATTGTACCTGAATATACTGTAATAGCACATGGTCATGGTGGTTCTTTTTTTTTTTTCCTTTTAACTTTCATTGAATGGAAATTGACAAGTATTATCATCACTTTTGTACTATATCTGTATATTCGTGAGCACTAGCATAGTTCAACTTTGCTAAATACCTCCTCTTTGTTTGTTTGATACCGTGTAAATAAAAATTTTGAAATGAATTTTCTCATCAGAAGTCCTTCGGGTATTGGAGTCTTGGAAACTCTCTCTCTCTCTCTCTCTCTATATATGTGTGTGTGTGTGTGTGTGTGCACGCGTGTGATAAGAGGTTGATCTTTGTTTTCTAACTTATGGTTATTTGTTGCTCAATTTTCAATTTGTTATGGAATTGTTCCATTTTATTTTTATTGAAGACTTTTTCCTTTCCTTTTCAATTATAGAATTTGAAAAAAAAAAAAAGAATTTCTTTATGATGGGAAGGGTCTGATAGAAAAGTTAATTTTGAGATGATACGTATGAATTAAGAACCATAAAATGAAGATTATTTAGCCGTCTTGAACAGGATGTTTCAGTTCGCTTTGAGAGCCAGCCCCATTCGGTATCGTAATTTCGGTAGGCCGGCTTTGGCTAATTTTGTCATTTACGTATTGCTGTCTAGCGTGAAGAATAAATTTGAACGAAACAAGTTTCTTTGGCTTCTTTGATGCTTTCTCCATGTTACATATGGTCTAAGTTTAAGCCTGGATTTCATCTTCAGTATGTGAATTTCTCATTATTGAAATAAGTTTGAATTTAATTCTTTTTTTTTTTTTAAATTGTAAACGAGTGATATATTTCTCCAAATCAGCTTATTTTATAACATTAATTTTTTTTAAATAGTTCGAAAATGTCTAGATTTTTCTCGCTTGTATATCATATGTCAAAAGGAAAAAAAAACATAAATAGAGGGGTGGGGTAGGGAATTACTCGGCCACACATCCGATTGTCATATTCTCTTAATAACACACTCGGTAAATGTATCAATCCGAATGTATGCTACTAAGTAAAAATAGCATTCTTCTAATAACACATAGAAATGTAGAAATGGAATTAATTCTCTTACATGGTGTTTGGTTAAAAAAAAAGAAGCATAAGAATAAGAATGATAATGAATGATTCTCATTGTTAATGTTTAATTAGAAAAAAAAATAATGGAAATGAGAATATGATTCACTCATCAATGGAAATCACTCATTCCCGTCTTTCCCTAGGGAATGAAATTTTCATTTACACGGAAATCAAGTTTAATTAATTAAATATAAATTATAATTATTTTTTTAATTTTTTAATATACTCTTAATTAATGTTAGAAGACATTATAAAAAATATACAGTTTTAAATAAAGTTATTTTTTAAATACTTATAAAATTAAAAGTATAGTTATTTTAAATAAATAGAATTTATATATAATTTAAGTTTAAAAAAATTCGAGAATCACTTTTATATTGTTTTGTAAAAATTATATTATCTTATTGTTGAGCAACAAATTTACATTTCAAAATAAATGAATTTATATAAATATGATAATTTAACTAAATATGTACAAATTAAATTTTATTCTCATTCTTATTTTTTAATAAAAATGAACCAAATCAATTATTTCCATTTCCACTCTTGAACCAAACAGGTCTTTAGAATAATCACATAAATATTTTACTTTGCTAACAAACCAACAATAAACAAATCAATTGATCACCAACAAAAATCTTCATCCAAATTAATTCCAGCTATAATTAAATCAGAAAGCTTAATACTTAAGACCCTTGTGAAATTCACTAAGGCTAACTCCTCTAAATCCAATTGGGCAACCATATCGATCACAATCCCACTTCATATGAAATTTGGCTGACAAAAAGGGTTGGATGAATTAGGACCGTACACTTGCATTTGCCCTTCATTGTTCTTACTTGGATATTTATTTGGAGAAAGAACAAGCGATGAATCAAGTAACACCTCCCAGTTATCATTTTCATGCAGATCATCTTCTATTTGAATCAGTGGCTTCATCTCTCCCTTTTCCTCAAATTCCATCCACTTAGTGCCAACTGAAACATCCCTTCTTTCCATTTGCTTATTTTCTCGTTCCTCATCTTGATCAATTGAACTTGATTTATTAGATTCTTCGAGCCATGAAGATGGAGATGTAGCAGAAGATGCTGAATCTGTCAACTGCCACATCCCGCTAAGGAAACTCTCGAGAGCTCGAATCTGAATCTGTGGGATTCTTTCTATAAATGGGTACTCATAAGGACCGCATAATCCTTTAAGCTTACACCACTCATAGAACTCACTGAGCTGCTCGGCTTGGACGGCAGCTTTCTTGTAAATGCCGAAGGATAAGATACAGCTCTTGTATGGCATCTGGATTAGGTTATCCAAAACCAGAATAATTTCTTTTCTGAATGTGGTGTAACAGTTGAAACTATCTCGAATTATATGCTTCATGGCCGATTGAATAACGAAGCTGCTTGCTGCTCTTCCTGTTGGCCGACATTCCATAACTCGGTCTATTAGGCTTTGAAGCTGAGGAAGAACTTCAAGCATTCTGTTCACTTCTTTCATTTTATCATGTAAGCTCAGGATCATGTTTTCTTCATCTTCACCTTCTTCTTGGGTTGCCTTGGGTTCCAAGGCAAAGCAACCTAGAGCTTCGTCTAGTAATTGAGCATATGATCTTATAAACATAGTATAATCCTCTGGATCCGAGGATGAATCATCGCGAAAACGACACGGATAAAGAGAGAGTAAACAGTTTGATCTTGCCCATAAAAGTTCAGCTCGAAAAGGGCTGTTCTCAGGCAAGGACCTGAGCAAGCGGTGAAGGAGGAGAAGACACTTAACTGCAACTTTCCAGCAGTGGGTTCGGCCAAAACGACGAGTGAAGCTGAGAGAAAAAGAATGAAAGGAAGAAGGGGAGATGGAGAAAATCTTTAAGAGTTCATGAATGTATCTTTCAGGAAATGGTAAATCATCAGGAGCAGTGGCTTTAACGGTGATGAGATCAATATCACAAAAGCCACCAAAGGTTGCTACTTTTGCATACTTAACTGAGCTGTGCTCTTTCAGGGCACAAAAGATTTGCCTGAATCGCCTCTGCATCGCAGCGAACATAGAGACAATACAACAAAGGAACCAAGAAGAAGAAGAAGAAGTAGTTTTAATTTTGATCATAAGCTTAATTATTAGAATGTGACGGAGTATGTTAAGCAGTGATATATTAGGATATTTGGGCCAGTTTTTATTATAATTTTTACAGCTGTACTATCCTTTTGTCACATAGTTTTTTTGCCTTAAAAATTAAGAAGCATCTTTGGATTTGTCGGATTTATAATTTCTATGGAAACTTTGCTCTACTTTTTCCTTAAAATTAAAAACAATTGTTAGATTAAAATTCATTTAAATGTATAATCCTACCTCATTTTTTCTCTTTTTTTTTTTCCTTATTTCTTTTCCCTCAAACGAGGAAGTGTAATTTTTGGCTATTCTTAATCTGAAATTATCTCTCTACCTTCTTTTTATCAATTTATGTTTAAAATAAATGGTTATTCCATATATATCTATATTTTTATTTTTATTTGTTTTGTTTTTTATGATTTTATTATTTTGTTGCAGTGTTTGATTTTCTATCATCTTATTATTATGTTTTATTTTCCATCATTTTGTTGCGACGTTTTTTTGTATGGGGGATTTAGATGGGTAAAACATGTTCGATCCAATAAAGATAATAAATCAGATTATGATCGGTAGAATGTTGCAGAATTAGAGTCATATGTATTCTAGTCATTATAATCAAATTTGTAGATATTGAGATAATTTATTATACTATTAACTCGGGTGTTGGAAATTTTTTTACTATTTCATACTCCGTGGTTTTTCGTGGACTATCAATGTATTGCTAGTTTGAATTAATGAAATTGTTTTTCTTTTTTAAAAAATTCATTTAAATGTAATAAATTATGGTTATTAATTCATCCAATTTTATATCTTTTAAAATTTAAAAAATAAAAATTATCCATGACATTAATTACTTTTTTCCACTATTTTCAGTGAAACAATTCATATATATTATAGTAACTACATTATTGTGGTATAAATTGTGTATTTAAAAATTATTTATTTATATTATATGTTGGCGATGTACTTCTTTAATTATTAATAAAAATTTAATTTGCATTAAAAAAACAGTTTGGATTATTCTTTATGATCTCCAGCAACACCAGTTATTATTATTTTATATCAATATATTTAGGCAACTTATTATTCCAAATATGTCATGCCATAGTCTATATATGAGATATTCAATAATTAATATAAAACGGGTAAAAATTTATTATTGTCATATATTTTCTGTGAAATATAATGTTATGCTCTATCTTTCTGATGTAAAATATAAATTAGAATAACAGCTAGAAAATATACACTTAGTATGTAATTAAATTATTTTCATTAATAAATATCAATTTTTCTATATATGATCTTTTTTCTTTTTAATTTTGGTAATCATATATATGGCAAATTAAATTTGGAGGAATTTACACGGAATAACGAATTTTTAAAGCTATTTTTAATTTTATCGACAAATTTGCCTTGTTTTTATTGTCATCTTTGTTATTTTCATTTTTAGTGATTTTTTTTAATTTCCAAATGTGAGAAACACTGTATATTTATCTCATTTTTTGTTTAATTGAGAAAGAAAATGACTATTTTCCATCTTTTAAATACGGATTAAAAATTTTATTAACTTGTATAACTACTGTTTGTTTTTATCCATCAATCTATTTATTTTTAATAATTATTTTTAATTAATTTAATTAATAAAAGAAATATATAAACTTATATTTAATTAACTTAATTACCAAAGTAAACTTTAGGCAAAACATAATTACAAAAAAAAAATACAAATTTGTATTTAATTAACTTAAATAAAGTTATTTACTTTTATAAATTTTAGATAGATTTTTGATAATTTTAGTTAAAAAATTGACTGGATGTAGCGTAAAACTTAGTTAATCTTTATGTAACTTTAACTTTCATTAATTTTGTGAAAAATTTTAAGTAATTCTCGAGTAAATCTTTTGTAACTTTAATAACTTTGTGTAACTTTAATTTTTATTAATTTTCTAGTAAGTATTGAGTAACTCTTGATATAACTTGAATAAATCTTAAGTAAGTCTTAGATAAATCTTTTGTAACTTTAATTTTTATTAATTTTTTTTTTGTATATATTAAGTAAATCTTGATAAATCTTGAAAAAACTTTATATAACTTCAATTTTCATCAAATTTAGAGCAAACCTTGGGATAGATCTTTGTAATTTCAATTTTTGTTAATTCTCTAGTAAATCTTTGATAAACTTAAGGTAAATCTTGAATAATTTTTGAGTAAATCTAGTTAAATTTTGAATAAATCTTGTGTAACTTCAACTTTCATTAATTTTCTGGTAAATATTAGTTAAATTTTTGATATAACTTGAGTAGACTTATAACTCCAATTTTCATTAATTTTTTGGTAAATTTCGGATAAATCTTGAGTAAACTTTAGATAAATCTTATGTATAACTTGAGTAAATTTTAAATAAATATTAGATAAACCTTTTTGTAATTTTAATTTTTATTAATTTTTTTGGTAAATCTTTCGTAAATATTGATTTTTGGTATTTTTATAATATTTTAGATGTTTTTGACATTTGAAAAGACTTTAGTATAGTCGGTATTTTTAAAAAAAAATTTCGAGAGATATTTTTATAAATATTTTAGCATTTTGTTCTATTTTTGTAAAATTTCCTTAAATTTAATCACACGAGACATTTCAATGAGTTATCAAATTTGCCCATATTAAAGGCCGGCTTCGGGCATTGGGCCAACTCACTTCCTTAATTGTTTGATGAAAAGTGCTATTAACACTTATATACTTTCTACCATAAAATTTTAATATAAAAGCGATATTATTTATTTTTTTTTATAAAATATCAATTTTTATTTTGAAAATTTTATAAATAAAAAAAAGCATATCTTTTCTTTTATTAAAAATTATATGGTGGAAAATATATAAAAAGTATTAGTAGCACTCATCTTGTCAAATATATAAATATGTTTGGTTTGGCCGGACATTATTAGATTTGAATCTAAATGTATGATTTTTCTGAAATTTTTTGAAATCTGGGAACGATATTAATTACATGTTAGTTTATAAATTATAATTTGAGGATTCTAATATTGTAGAAATGATTTTTCTTTTACTTAAAAATAAATGAAATTTAATAAGAATATGTTTATAGTCAGTCAATGGAGACCCATTACAATATATGAAGTGGCAGCGTAACAAAGAGGACGGACAACATTTATTAGCCAACTCAACCACATTTATTATATCATATTACAAAAAGAGTTTTTTTTTTTTTTTTTTTCTTTAAAGGAAGGTGTGCTAAACGCACAAACAAAACACAAAAACACTGTCTAGCATAAGAAACGCCAACAAAATTGGGAAGCAACCAATATTGAACCTCTTGAGGAGGGTTTTCTAAAACGTGGGTTCCCAAAAGGTAGTCATAAGCAAGGTGGGAGAGGCAGTCCGTAGCGAAATTCGCTTCTCTCCGAACATGACAGATATTAAACGATGAGAAGGCTCTAAAAGGTCTCTGGATCTGCTAGATAAGGGGACGACAGTGAACGTCGACCATATTGCAGCAACCTTGAATCATCCAGACAACTATATAGTTGTCACATTCCACAAAAACAGAAGTATATCCCTTGTCCATCGCAAGTTGAAGGCCTTTCAACAATGCCTCTGCACGTTGGATAGGTAAGCCTCGCTACAAAGCCTCCAATCCATTGACCCAAGCGGTTTTTTATTAGAATTGAGAATTCGTATCTTGTCGTGTCTTATTTAATTTTGTTGTGTCTTATTTTATGTCGCGTCTAATCGTATTGTATCTCGTATATCCGTTATACTGTACAAAACTATTTGATACGGTCAACTAAACGTGTCTACATGGTTAAGCAGATAAAATCCGTTATACTATATGTGTATACATACACGACAAGAGAGACGATTATACATGAATATTAATATAATTATAAAAATAATACTAAACAATACTTATTTATATATAAAATATACCAATACAATTAATTTTAACATCATTTATTATAAATTTATTATATATAAATATATTATAAATATTTAAAATATTATAATTGTGTCTTAACATATTAAACAGGTAAAACATGTTTATAACGCGATTTTTTTCGTGTCTTAATCGTGTTGACACAGTTATGATCTATATCCGTTAAATTCAAATACATATCCGTCTAAGTCATTGTCGTTTCGTATCGTTTAATAGTGTCGTATTCTAAATTGCCAGCTCTATTTTTTAACAAACCTACAACAGTTGCAATGCCACTACCATGGTGGAAAGAAGCATTTGTGTTAATCTTAAGGATAGAGGTAGGAGGACATTTCCAAGAAACAAAATGCTCTGCCTGCGTACCACCATCAATTTGCCAACGATTAAAAGCTTCATCGCTCACACAAGCAAAGTCCATAGTGTATTTTACCATATCAACTACTGCTCTGGTGGTTATTAAAAATAACATCATTACGCCTTTTCCAAAGAACCCAACAGCCAACTCCAAAGATAGTTTTCCATCTCACTCCAGACTGAATTCTAGAGTCTGTTTTCAAGTTCCTAGCAACCCAATTGTAGAAACCATCACTCCCATCAAAAATCAACGAGAGAAAATTGCTAGGGGTAACTTAAAGCCAAAACTGTACAGCAACATAGCAATCTCTCAAAACATGAAAAGTACTTTCCTCAACATTATGGCGAATTAGGCAAATTGCTGATTGACCCAAGTGTTTGAAGACCCACATAGAATTGATTATAAACCCTCCATGGACTACCTGCCAAATAAACATCTTGATCCTTTGTGGTATTTGCCACTTCCACAGCGAAACCTAGGGAAAATTTCCAACTGAGTCATTCTCCCTAATAATGGACTCATAGGCTAATTTAAAGGAAAAAACACCAGAAGGAGAGGCGCCAAAAAAGATGATCTTCCCCTTGATAAAAAGAAGGTGGGCAAACCGCGGTAATGCAAAGAAGAGCAATCTGAGGTAGCATACTAGGTAAAGATTCCACCTCCACATCCCATTATTATCTACAAAAAAATCAACAGTTTCGTGAAGAAGAGAAGGGTTAATAGAATAAAGTGCTAAGTCCACAAGCCTGCCAACAACATTAGGGACCCATTTATACCACCAAAACTTGACTTTGTTACCTTCTCCAAGTGCCCACATTTTGTTTTTCTTAATATTCTCCCAGTTATTACAAATCCCCTTCCAAATAACTGAACTGGCCGTGGGAGCTATAGAGGGCTCGACATTCTCATAATTGAACTTGTGTTTTGATGTTAATACTCTGAACATGCCAAGCCAATTTCATTTGGTACGCTGCATTCAGGTGAACTATGCTCTGGATCCCCAAACTGCCCTTATTTTTTAGTTGTTGCACAGTATCCCATTTAACTAACGCCATCTTATTACTATCAGCAGTCTTTCCCCACACAAAGCCCCTTACTTTTTGCTTAATCAATTTACATAAAGTCTTGGGAAGAGATGCAGTTTGCATGGCATAAGAGGGAAGAGCAGCAAGAATAGACTGATACAAAGTAATTCTGCCAGCAAAGGATACATGGCTTGCATTCTAGCTAGCTATTTTAGAGTTCATACGATCAAGAATATAGGTATAAGTACTTCTTGTCACTCGATTATGCAGCAAAGGAACACCCAGATACTTTCCAAGATCCCTAGTATCTCTAACTCTAAGCTTGTTACTAAGGATGGATTGAGTTTGCTGGGGGACATTTTTGGAAAAATAAACCACAGTCTTGGCAACACTAACCTTCTGGCTAGAACTATCACAAAATAACCTTAAAACATGGTTGATTACATCAGTTTGCTTGTTATAAGCTCGAGCAAACAAAATGAGATCATTTGCGAAGAAAAGATAGGATTAACACATGATCGGGTTTGTTCAGAGAGATGGGTTACGAGAACTTTGCATCCACTGCATAATGAATCCAATGGGCAAGCCTTTCCATGCATAGGACAAACAAATAAGGAGAACGAGGGCAACCTTACCTCAAGCCGCGATAAGGCTTAAAAGACTTAGTGAGTTCACTATTCTAGAGAATTTGCATCTTGCTGGAACTAACACAATGCATAATAACATTGATCAACTATGTTGGAAGGCCGACTTCCATAAGAGTATCTTTCAAGAAATCCTACTTGATCCAATCATAAGCTTTTTCCAGATCTACTTTTATAGCCATGAACCCCACCTTGCCAGTTTTCTTTCTCATGGTGTGAATGACTTCTTGAGCTACCACAATATTTTCTGTGATATGGCGACCGGAGACAAAGCTAGTTTGATAAGGACCAACTATAGAGGGAAGCACTTCTTTAAGCCGATTAACAATGGCTTTAGTAATAGTCTTATAAATAACTGTGCAGAAAGAAACGAGTTTTAAATGGTAAATGATTGTTGGCACATCAATTTTTTGGATTAGACAAATAATTGTTATTCAACCCTTTTTCCAAATCACCCACACTGAGAGCCCGATAAACCTCATTACAAAAGTCCCGACCCACAATAGACCATTGTGATTGATAGAACCTTGCCTGATAACCATCTGGACCTGGAGCCTTCCATGGGCTCATCTGGAAAAAACCGGCTCTAATATCCTCATTGGAAAAAAACTTGCCTAACGGCTCTAAAGCATCTTAATTCAAAACTGGAAACAAGTCTTTAATCAAAAGGAAGAAGAATTTATGCTATCCTCTTGAAAAATATTCTTCAAAAATGAGAACTATTTCTTTGAGTAAATGCTGATCATAGACCCATTCACCATCATCACCTTGCAAGATCTCAATATAGTTTCTTTTTCTTTGCTTGACAGTCTTGAGATGGAAATAAGAAGTGTTTTTATCATCCCAAGAGACCTATTCAGTTCTAGATTTTTGTTTTTAAATCATCTCTTCCCTCAGCAGAGTCATCTCCAGCTCTTTTTTCAGAGAATCCTCGAGATCCATAAGATGGGGAGCTTGGCGATACTCCAAGGCTTTTCGGATACCCTCAATTCTAGCAAGAAGGGGTTTTTTTTTATGCTTAAACACATAGCCAAAAATGTCACAATTCCAAATTTGCAACTTAGAAGTAAAAGCCTTAAGAGAATCCATAAAACTCGTCCCCATCTTCCACTCATTAACAATAAAATCTTTGAAGCTAGTGTGAGTAAGCCAACAGTTCATAAAACGAAAAGGAATATTATTACGGTTTATCATAGCCTTTTTCATCTTCAAAAGGATTGGGCAATGGTCAGACCTTATATGGGCCAGGTGATAAAGAATAGCTTCAGGAAACTTCAACCTCCAAGTAGAGTTGCATAAAGCTCTATCCAGTCTCTCAAGCAAGGAGTCCCTTTTTTTAAGTAAAGTATGTACCTTTATACCCAAGATCAATAAGACCCGAAGCAGCAAACTTTCTACAAACTCCCATCCTCCTTAAAGACCCTCCTTTCCATTCATTGATAGCTAATATGGAATTGAAGTCGCCCAACAGAACCCATGGCTCAGTAATTCCTTCATTCAACTGCTGAAGTTTATCCCACAGCGAAGATCTCAAAGAGAGATTAGGATGCGTATACACATAAGTCAACATGTAGTCAAGAGTCCTATTACGGTAAATGCCAGCATGGATTAATTGAAGGCTATTTTCCAGAATGCGAATCTCCACCTTATCATTCCATAAAAGCCAAATACCCCCTGAAAAACCCATAGCTTCAATTCTGTGAGAAAACGAGGAACCAATTTTCAATATCACTTTGTACGCAATGCAACCAGTAATTCGGGGTTCAAAGAGGGCTATAATATCCGGATTATGCTTCTGAATATAAAGCTTAAGAACTTGCTAGAAATAGACACTTCTTATACCCTAACAATTCCATGCTAAAATACCCATAAAAAATAAAAAGAGCAAAAGAGTGGAGGCCCGTTTAGATTTGAAGGTGAGCTTCCTCACCATCATCTTCATCTCTCACTGAAACATAATCCTCATCCTTACCATTACTGGCGTGGATCAAAGCATCATAGTCCATGGCTTCACTGTTGTCATTAAGAGTCAAAGTATGTTTATCTGGAGGTTTTCCTTTCGAGCTTGAGCTTTCCAACTCTATAGTAGGGATAAAGCCATCCCTTTGCATATTATTCGGTTCGGTTAAAATGTTTTGAGTTGGGATATTCTCTTTACCCACAACCGAGTGGCGACTTGGGTTGAGAAAAGTGGGCAGAGCAACAAGATTCTCTACTTCTTAGCCATATGGTCAAAGTAATCACCAAAAGTAGTTTTTTACCCTTTCTAGAACCTGATTGTTCTCCATGTCTATTTTAAATCCCCCCCTGTTGTCCACGTGTTTCCAAAAGGTTACTGGGTGGACCTGAGCTCCTCTTTAACTGGGCCTTTTTGGGAGCTGACAGCCCATCATTCAGATCCTTGTACTTCCCAATTATATTTGCTCCATCATTCACGCACCGGAGCTTATCCCTACTCCATCATTCATCAACTGGCACACCACTGCCGCGTGGTCCGTGCGCTATTTTAATTAACGCAGACTAGCTATATCGCCGTGCGCCAGTTCAAATGGCACACCGACACTGATTCTCACTATTCTAACTGGCGCATGTCTCTTTCTTTCTCCTAAATCCACCACAATTTTATAAATATTTTTAAAATTACCATAAATATGTAAATAATATTTTTAATTACCACATTTCAATAAATATCCTGATACAGCACAAATAATACTTTTTGGATAAAATTGTAACGACAATTCTGGGAGCCTAATCCAAACAGTTGTTTGGCTAGGTCTCTTATTAGTAACACGAAAAGAAGAGGTTCATTTTTGAACTAACAAGTAAGCACCATTGATAATCCAAGGACCATTTGATAGAGCATATTGAAAATCTGTCATCGGAGAGCTGAACTAGGCAGAAACCCTTACCTAAATCCAATATTTTTGCATCCGAGATATTCCACAAGCTTTTAATTCTATTACTCAGCATCTTATATCCCATGACCCAGAAGATTAACCACGACAGCCCTCTCCAACGTCTTCTCTAACTTATCTCTAAGACTAGGTGACAAGATGAATCTTGGTGTTTGGCCCGACTTGTATATATTAACATCTTCTGGTTCCATGCTAATATTTGAGTTCCCCAAAACATCCTCCATGGATGCCTTCGCGACAGACTCAGATATAAGCATGTCCCTATAGCCACTAGACTTGGGATTAGATTCTTCCAGTTTAATCTTCTTAGTTGCTCTATCCTCCTCCGTTACCGGAAATGAATTTTTGCTGAGAAATTTCTCCATGATTACTAAGAAAAGTAATGTTGCAAAAAGTATTTTAATTATATTGATTTTTGAATTTATATTTTTATATCTAAATTTTTAACTAAAAATTTATTTTAATTATTTATGTTTTTAAATACCTTTTAGTTATCAAATTTATTCAATAAATTTTTAGTAATTAATAAAACTTTATTAAACTTGTCAAAAAAAATTTTTTTTATTAATTATTAATTTTATTTAAAACATTTTTCTTCTAACCAACAGAAATTAATTAAATAAATTGTCAAAAGATTAAAATATCTGAAATTAAAAAAATGAAAGGATGCAATTTGATCAAATTTTTAATTAAAAAATTAATTATGTAATTTTATAAAATTTAAAAATTAAAAAAAATATTTTTTTAAATAAATGTTTTTAAAATATCTAACATGTAAAAATGTCGGCAAAAGAAAACTACAAATTTCGTAAAGCATCAGAACTTCCAAGTCAACTAGTCGCGTCAACCCTGTACCAGTCTTTCCACGGCAGCCATTAAAAGACCTTGTGCGCTTCAGCCTTCTTCTTCCTTCAGACATTTACACAAAAACAAAGAAACCATGTCTCTAATTTGCCTCCTTTTGCCTCTTCTCCTCCTCTACTCTTACCCTTCTCCATCGATCTCCCAACAACAACAAAAACTCACATCTTTCTCCTTATCCAACCCCCCATGGCATCCAAACCAGAACAAGATCCTCTTCTCTGGCAACTCCACCTTCGCCGCTGGTTTTCAGCCACTACCCAATTCTCAAAGCCACTTCACCTTCTCAATTTGGTATTTCAATTTGCCACTGCAGAATACTGTCGTTTGGTCAGCTAATGCCAATGGTTTTCTGCTCAAACTGTCCGCCAACGCCTCTCTGTCCATCACTGCCGCTGGCCAGCTAAGCTTGACGAATTCCTCCTCAGGCACAAACCTGTGGCCTGGCGTCCCTCAAGGAAGTTCGAATTCTTCACTTGTCTTAGGTGAAGATGGCAATCTTGTTTATGGAAACTCTATATGGCAGAGTTTTAATTATCCAACCGATACCTTCTTGCCTGGCCAGAAAATAAATGGAACTAAACTTGTCTCAAGGAATCGTAAGTTCACTTTCTCCAATTCATCGGCTCTAGTTTTCAATTCTAGTGAAACTTATTACACTACGCCTAGCCAGTTTATACAACTGAGTATGGATGGTAGCGTGACTCAAGTAAGCGGAACTTCAATTATCTCTGCTGATTTTTCTTCTGATACTAGCAATCGCCGCCTGCGGAGGTTGACTCTGGACGACGATGGTGTTCTAAGAGTGTACAGTTTTGATCCAAATGAGCCTCAATGGTTCGCTGTTTGGCAGTCAATTCAAGAGGTCTGTAAAGTTCATGGGATTTGCGGGCCTAATGCCATCTGTATGCCCAACAGCTCAAATTATTCTACTTCTACCTGCGTATGCCCGCCGGGATTCAAAAAAAGTTCCGAAACAGATTGTGAAAGAATAACACCTCTCTCGAATAGCACTAAGTTTATTCGGCTTGATTATGTCAATTTCACAGGCGGTAAGCAGGAGAATCTCAAGGTCACAAATTTCTCTGCTTGTCAAGCGAGTTGCTTGAACATTCGTAATTGTCTCGGTTTTATGTTCAAGTACGACGGTCAAGGCTACTGTGTGCTTCAACATGACAGGATGCTATATGGGTACTGGTCTCCGGGCACCGAAACCGCCATGTTCTTGCGTTTGGATAGCTCTGAAACGCAAACAGAGCAACCCAAATTCACTGGTTTGACCTCTTTGTTAGATACGACATGTCCGGTTCGAATCAGCCTGCCACCTCCACCTGAAGAATCCAATACTACAACCAGAAATATTGCAATAATCTGTACACTATTTGCTGCAGAGCTAATGTCTGGGGTCTTCTTTTTCTGGGCATTTTTGAAGAAGTACATCAAGTACAGAGACATGGCTCGGACTTTCGGCCTGGAACTACTGCCCGCCGGCGGGCCTAAACGGTTCACATATGCTGAGCTGAAAGAAGCGACCAATGATTTCTCAAACACTAATGCTATCGGCAAAGGTGGGTTCGGCGATGTTTACAAGGGAGAGCTGCCTGACAAGCGAATTGTTGCCGTCAAGTGCTTGAAACATGTCGCCGGTGGCGATGCCGAGTTTTGGGCAGAGGTTACTATTATTGCAAGGATGCACCATCTCAATTTGGTTCGGTTATGGGGCTTCTGTGCTGAAAAAGGACAGAGGATTTTAGTCTATGAATATGTGCCTAATGGGTCTCTTGACAAGTATCTTTTTTCTGTAACTTCGGAGTCTGAAATAGCAATTGATGGGCGGAAACCCATGCTTGATTGGGGGATCCGATATCGGATTGCACTTGGGGTGGCACGAGCAATTGCATATCTCCATGAAGAGTGTTTGGAGTGGGTTCTACATTGTGATATCAAACCCGAAAATATTCTTTTGGGTGATGATTTTTGCCCAAAAATATCAGATTTTGGGTTGGCCAAGCTGAGGAAGAAAGAAGATATGGTAAGCATGTCTCGGATTCGAGGAACCCGTGGGTACATGGCTCCTGAATGGGTAAAGACTGATCAAATTACTTCCAAGGCAGATGTGTATAGTTTTGGAATGGTGTTACTAGAAATAGTAACAGGATCAAGGAATTTTGAGATGCCAGGATCTATGATAGATAGTGAAAATTGGTACTTTCCTAGGTGGGCATTTGATAAGGTGTTTAAAGAAATGAAAGTTGATGACATTTTGGACCGCAAGATTAAGCATTGCTATGATGCCAAGATGCATTTTGATATGGTAGATAGGATGGTGAAGACCTCCATGTGGTGCCTCCAAGATCGGCCGGAGGCGCGGCCATCCATGGGGAAGGTTGCTAAGATGTTGGAAGGCACGGTGGAAATCATTGAACCAAAGAAGCCTACCATCTTCTTCTTAGATGATTAAATGCTTCATTTTAATGCTTCTATGTTTCTTAATTTTTGTTGTTTTTTTTCTCTTTAAATTTTAATGTTGGAAATTGTTATTCCATCTATTAATTCAATCATCAATGTAATATTTTATTATGTTGAAAAATTTCAAACTCACCCTATTTATATAAACAAATATAAAAAAAAATTATTAGGCCATTTCCAATTCACAGTCAAAGTACGACAAAAATGACTTATTTTTTAATCTCCAAGTGATGCCAAAATCATCACCAGAAATGGCGTGGTTTACAGTGCAAGGCATGACACTCAAGCCACACCATTTTAATCCTGTATTTCAGGATATAGAAGGATTGTAAAAAAGTATTCAAAAGATTCTTTTTTGGAATGTATAATGGTGTTAAGGTCAAAAATGAATTTCTGTATCTGCACTATTTTTGTGTATTATTATACTATTTGACGGTGGAAACAGTCTTGTAGTTAGGGGTGACCTTTTTGAACTGAAACCGTCCAAACGTGATTAGGATTGATCAACGGTTCCGGGTTAGAATTGGCTAGTAACCAGTTCCGGTTCCAAATATATTAGAATTCCGGTTCACGATTCCAAACCCTTTTTTAATATATATATATATATAATATTTATATAAGTTACATATATATAATATTTATACAAATAATATATTTATGTTATAATATAAATAAATATTAATTCATGTACAAAAGCTCTAGAAAAATGAGTTCATATTAAGTGACATTAGTATCTGCTATATGAGTAAATTTGAAAAAAAAGAGCTCTCCTTTTTTATAAGGAGATAACAACTATTTTATAAGTTTTCAAAAGTGAAATAAATATACTCACTTACATCACATATTGATTACTTAGAAAAAATTGTGCTCTTTTTTATCTCATATATGAAAATTTAGAAAAAAATTGAGCTCTCATTCCTTATAAAAGGATAAATCATTTTTTTTTTTAAAATTACTCATGTATCACATGACATGCCACTTAATATGAATTTATTTATTTTTTTTTGAGCTTATGTATGAGTTAATATTTATATACATTGATATAATTTTTCTATTTCTTTTTTACCGTTTTTGCTTTCTTACATAGTGATTCATCTTTGGTGAAATCATTAGCAACTAGGTGATTGGATAACAATTGAAAAGAATGAAGTTATCAAACAAAACAATTTCCATTGATGGAGTTGGAATTTTCTGTTCATATAAGACTTTTCAACTTGACTATTTGATACAAGGCGTGGAATTTCATGAAATGCATTTGGAAATTGGAGTTACAATATCATGTGTATCTTTTCAATTGCTTGATTTATAGAATACAGTAAATGATGAATGTTAAGGATAGTTTCTATTTTTAACAGCTTTCCAATACTAAATTCTTAAAAATATTTTTTTTTTCTTTTTATTCTCTCTTATTACCATTTAAGTGTTGGAGAGTAGGGTTGTAAACGAATTAAACCGTTCGTAAGTTATTCAAGTTTCGATTAAAAATAAAGCTCGTTCGAAATCGTTTGATAACCTTAATGAGCTGAGCTCAAATTTGACAATATTTGGTTCATTAGCTTGCGAATACGTTGGTTTAAAAGCTCGCAAACACGTTTATTTAAGAACTCGTGAACATATTCGTTTATAGGTTTATGAACATGTTCATATGTAAATTCGCGAACATGTTCATAAACATGTTCGTTTAAAAGTTCATGAACATATTTGTTTATAAGCTCACAAACATGTTAGTATTGTTGGGTTTTGAACATGTATCACATACATATTATGCAGCGGAAAATAAAAATTTTCAAAACCTGAATCAAAAGATTATATATGTGCTAATTAAAACTAATTTAACTAAGGAAAATTCAGAATTTATACCTTTATAATTTCTTGATTTTCTTCAACTTCTCACTTTGTTGGTTGTAGCAAACCACAACAATCAAATTTTGATTGTTTCTAACAATATTCACGAGAAGATGAGAGGATGAAACCGCTAAGGAGATGACTTGAACATACTTCAAAATCCTAGCAATGAAAATGTTCATTTGAGAGGAAAAATTAAACTCTTTAATTTTTCTTATTGTTTCCAAAAAATTTTATTGTATCCAAAAATTTTTCTTCTCCAAAAAATTCTTCATTGTCTATTTTCTGTCTTTTGTGGTCTTTTAAATTCGAAAGAAAATCAGAAAAATAAATCCAAATTGAAGAGAGGAGAAAATGAGAGGTTATGAATAGCAAATAGGTTTAATAGCTATTTAGGCAACTTAAATGGCAAATGCGGGGGCACAGCTGCCTAGTTTGCCCGTACAAGCCTGTATGGGCTGTCAACTTCTCCAAGCGATTTTTCTTCGCGATCTTATTGCGAACCGACTGGAAATAATTCTCTCATATTTTGGATCTAATATATAATATAAATATTATAATATATAATTATATATTTTAATATATTATAAATTATATATATATTAATTATATATATATATGTGTACAAAAAATGTATTTTTAATATAGGTTCGGCTAGATTTTGCTCACCCCTAATTTTTGTCTTAGGTTTTTTAAGGATAGGTGCTCAAGTTCATATCTTATCATATAGTACTTGGCGTCCGACCCTGCAATTGTTTAAATTTGCCATTCGATCATCTACCTTTTTTTTTCTATATTTTTCCACCCGCAATTGATATTTAATCTATCTTATCGCTAAAAAGTTAGTAAAAACTTGCATATAGATGTAGCCTTAATGCTGATATTACAAGGGAAAATATTTGACTTCATTAATAGTGTTATGTCAGTATTAGTGGTTGCATGCATGTATTTTTAAACTTTATATGAGCAATATAGATTAAAAATCAATTGCAGATATTAAAATGGACAAACAAATAAAGTGGTAAATTTGGACAATTGCAGGGTACCGGATATGCTTATGCCATAATATTTTTAGAAAATGGTAGAACAGAATCTGGTACTAGAAAAGACTTATTTAGAAGAGTGCTACCAACAGTTTCTTATACAATTCTCACCATACACTTCTAATGAAAAAAAGATATATATCTCTTTTTTCTATAAAACACCAACTTTTGTTATAAAAATATTTATATTTTATAAATAAAAAAATACATGGCTTTTTTCATTGGAAGTGTACGGTGGGAATTGCACAAGGAATTGTTGATAGCACTCCTCAAATATTTAACAACTAGTCAATAATTATCTGAGTTTTAAGATAATCCTTTTCCTTCAACATTTTTCTAAATTAAATCCTTGATACGTTGTCTAAATGTTGTTCATACTTTAACTAGTCAATTCCTGTGTAAAGAAGACATCAAGCTTTTGCCATCATCATATAATCAGTGTAAAATTGGGGATATTGACTCTGTAATTGTCAAACAATATTTGATATAAGAAGAGGTGCTTTTCTAGAGCTGTGAATTGTTATCGAATAAAACATCTATTTAAAATGTGCATCTCATTTTATCATGCAAATATACTTAGTTTTTCTGCAAGATATTCTTCTCTGATTTTTTTTTTTTTTAAATTTATTTTTTAAACTAATTTATTATTAATACCATGTTGGCGTGCTATTATATATCCTTTCTTGTTTTGTCATTGCACTTAACTTTATTTTTGATGCGACATTTGCTGTAGTTCTCTTTTCAGTTGAGACTTCACCAGTTAAGTACTTTATGGATGAAATGCGTAAAGGAAATTCATTAAGAAGCACAACGACTGATGGCAGTGAGAAAGAAAGGGAGATAGTATACGATACCATCTTTCGCTTGCCATGGAGATGTGAATTGGTAATCTCATCTTTACTTTTCTTACTACAAGAAAAACTGGTTACTATTACATGGAATCTGATGTGTCTTCACGTTCAGTTTATTTTAGCAAAGTTAAGTACATTGCACTATCATAACTTAATTAATGGAACAGTAATTTTGCAGCTTATAGATGTTGGCTTCTTTGTATGCTTGGATTCATTTTTATCGCTGTTAACTATCATGCCAACAAGGATTATGTTGGCCATTTGGAGGCTCATAAATACAAGGTTAGTAATAGATTACACATCCACATGCTTGCTTAATTGTGCTCAAACTGATGAAGTGGATTGCAGATCTAACTAACTTTGCACTGGCAGATGATTTTCTTCTTTTTCATCTGCTTTTGTTTGGTGTTTTGGTTATGCATGTAGAATACCTGTGTCAGTTTATGGTAGCTGATCTGGATATCTACTGAAACATTTAAAGGGTTTCCTTAAAGCATTATATTATTGCGTACATGCTGCATTGTTCTTATTCCCATTTTGTGCCAGAGTTTCTACAATAGAAAATTTTTCATTTTGAGATATAATTTGTAGATTACTCCCGGTATTAAATTTGATCTGATAGGGCTTTTTAAGTTTAAGAAGATTGTTAGGTTTGTTTATCAAGTTGCTGCGATTGAATGTTGCTTCTCCATTTTGATCAAGTTGTTCATGAAAATATGGGGAAAAACATGAGGTGCATTGGCTCAGAGCTTCCAAATGATGATTCTTTTTATGCAAGCAGTTCCACCTTTCTGCTAGTGATTTTTCTTATTTCAGAATGATGGTTTGGAAATGAAGATATGGCTTTTTGAAGTTTGATAAGCAATAAGGTTTACTGGTAGTTTTAAAATTTTGGTCGAATGTACAGTGCTTTAAACTGAGTATTGAGTTGTTAAGGTGGATGATATGCATCGGAGGATGCCTTCGTAGTTGTATAGTAAAAAATATGAATGGGTAAAATTGTTCTCTCTAATATGGATTATGATCATGTAGGACACAGAATTGGAGGTGTTGTAAAAACTTAAATTGCTCTTCTGTCTGAACAGATTGAGAACAGGTGGTTAGTGTTGATAATCGCTGAAGAAATTTTTGTGGGAGTAGCTTATGACTATATGTATGATTTATTAAAACGCAAGCTGATTTGTGTCCTATGATAAGGGAGATATGAAAAGAAGTGCTTTGAAACTGCTCTGTGCATCTTGACTTGGTTGGTTGGTCCTGAAGTTAAGGGATGTTATTTGGAAAACACAGCTGGTTAATATCCGCTTCTTATCTCCAAAGCTAGGAACATATTTTAATTTATCTGCAGATACATGCTTTTGGCATTCTTTTCTTATAACTTTTAATAATTACACAATAAACTAACCATGCTTGTGGCAGGCAGTTCAAGAGGCCTTCTGCAGCAGAGCTCTCTGATATTGGCTGCTTTCTTGTGTTGGCTTCTGGTGTTGCTCTCTTGGAATGCACAGGTGCAGTAAGAATATCATGCTTGGTATATTCCATCATTTGCGTTTCCAACTTTTAAAAATTACTACTTTTAAGACAGAATTATAGTATGCTTTAGTTACAGGAGTTATTAATTTTTGTTATCTCAGATATCAGCTTAATATATCACATGATTCGTGGCCAAGGAACAATCAAACTTTATGTGGTGTACAATGTTTTGGAGGTAAGGAATAAACATGACTAGTCAAATAATTGTTGGATGTTACAGGTCACATGTAGAATTTATTTATAGTTAACTTGAGCATATAAATTAATTGCCAAAGTAAGGTGTTTTCATAAATTGCCGCATTTATCTATCTTTAAGTTCAATTTGCATCACCTTCACCTTGGATGAAATCTTTTTCTTTGAGGGTATGGTCATTATACAATCAAAAGCTATGGCATATCTAAGTCTTTCAGAAATTTAAAAGCTTTAATGTTAAACTACAAGATAAATTAATATTTAGTAGAAATGAAAATAGTATAACTTTTAAAGGCATAGAATTATTATTATTATTTTTTTTGAACATCTTTCTCTCTCCATTTGTTCTGGTTCTCTTTCATATTTTCTTTTGGCACACACATGAGCTCTAGACAGTCTTCACGCTCTTTCTATACTAAACTGTATCCTTTTTCATTATATTTCCTTCTACTCTGGCTTCTAATATGGAGATGCTGCCATACTTTATATTCGATGGTTTTAATGACAGTTTCATGGCTGTTGCTCTGGAACTGCCCTCTAAATTTTACTTGTTATGGAAAACTGGTTTTGATTTTCAGGCTGAAATTTATAGAAACACATTTGCATCCTCATGCAGATATTTGAAAAACTATGCCAAAGTTTTGGTGGAGATGTGTTGCAAACTCTATTTAACTCTGCAGAACGGCTGGTTAATTCTTCAGAAGAAAACATGCGATTCTGGATTTGGAGATTTACTGCCGATCAGGCCTTAGCTATAGCCTTTTCAAATATCCTTAATTTGGTGGCATTGATTGTTTCCCTGTTCGTTGATTATGTTGATATATTTTTCTCCTCATTTCTTTCCTTGACAATCCTTACTTTGTCATTCTTTCATTTTATTAGTTCAGGCAATTACTTTATCAACTTGTATCGTTGCTCATAATAATGCCTTGCTGGCTTTGCTGTTATCCAACAACTTTGCAGAGATTAAAAGCAATGTCTTTAAACGCTTCAGCAAGTATAACATTCACAATCTAGTGTACTCTGGTGAGTTTTGCTACCTTGCACCTCTCATATTCACTCCTTTAAATGATTGATGAAGCTGTACTCTTTGATCATATGTTGTTGAATAGTGACTTTTGCTACCTGTTTCAGTCAATATATTACATGGGTATGGTGGTATATTTTCTTCTTCTTAGGGTTGATGGCTATGATTGGTAGATTTTGCCTCTAGAAAAGGTGTTCTGGACCTGTCAACCATGCATATTTCAGGAAGTCCAATAACTATATTAGTACATTGGAATAATGTATACAGATTTATGCAAACTATAGGCAAAACTTTAAACATTTAATTTTCACATGCCTTTATCTTTTTCTTCAGCTAATTATTGTTGTGACACACTTAGACCCTTTTTTCTTTTGTTTCTTCATATTGTTTAGGGCAGGATGCCTTATTTTCATTTCATTACATCCTATCTAGAACAAACATTAGTATGATTAACTGTGTTACCATACTGTTGCCTTCTTAAAAATTCATCATCATCATCATCATCATCTTATTTTTCTTGAGATGTTTTATCCTGGGTTTTGATAGTTTGACTTTTTCCATGCTTTTTATTGTTTATGAGATAGTTGTTATGGACTCTAGTTAGAGAACGAGTTATAGGGCATTTCGCAGAGAAATTCCTTTGAGATACTGTAACTAGGTTATGTTTGATACTTTTTCCTTCCTTTCATGAACTTGGATAAATTCTAGGCTCATTAAGAGAGTAGCAGGCTATCTCAATGGATAAATATTGACAAAATACAACCTGTCCTTTCCCTTCTCTTTCTGTTATGAGATACAAGTATAGAAGGAAGCAATAACTGTAACAAAACTGACAGCCTCACAATAATTGACAGCCTACTACCTAAATAGTTTCCATGTTACATAGCAAATTGAAACCAAAAAATAACCGAAAGATAATCCTATGAAACACTGCAACTAGAAATTTAATAAACAAATAAACCAACAACATAACAAAGGACTAGCTTTTAAGCAGCTTCCAAAACCCTGCTTCCATTGCTTGTTTTCCTTCTCTTAGAAACTCTCATTTCCTTGCTTGGTTTAGTGTATCTCATCACTCAACAGTCTAGCAGCCACGCTATACACCCAAAAAAAAAAAAAATCACATTTTTACTGATTGCTTAAAAATTTTCATGTTGCTTTAATATATGATAGATCTTGAGAGATAATAATGGATCCGTTGAAGACCAGCATAATTATCATTCCATTGAGGCATTGTTACTAAGCAGGTTACTTCTAAATTTCTAATGCAAGATTTGCACATTTTTCATAGGAATGTGAACATTTTTTTTCAAGGGTATGAATATGATACAATTAAGTGTGTGAACTAACTTTGAACTTAATGCGTTAGACATATTTCCATTTTCGTCATGGTTATAGTTGTCTTTGGGACTGAATTCAAGTTTGTGTTGTTTGTTGAAAGATAAAGGAATCAAATGCATATTTATCATATGCTTCATGTTATGAGTTCAAATTAAGTGTTGAATATCAAGTATTGCTAACTCTATTGCCAGAAGGTGATTGTGGTGCAGCCATTGCTCTAAAATTTTGTGTATTTTCTTCAGATGAAATATGCAGTTTATTCTGCCTGAATTATTTCTTATGCCATTGGTTATCTCCAGATTCGGTTGAGAGATTCCACATTTCAGCATTTCTTTTATTTGTCTTGGCACAAAACATTCGGGAAGCTGAAGGGCCTTGGTTTGAGAGTTTTCTTTTCGTAAGTCAATCAGAAAGGTTTTGTACACTTTATGCTTTAAAGGGAATAACTTATGAGAGAAATCTTCCTCGCATGATTCCGTGGCATACTTAAATGTCTTACTTGAACTTTGTAGAATGCTCTGATGGTTTTCTTCTGTGAGATGTTAATTGACATAATAAAGCATTCGTTTCTTGCCAAATTTAATGACGTAAAGCCCATTGCATACTCTGAATTTCTTGAGGAGCTTTGCAGTCAGGTATGTCTCTGAAACATTCTTGCCTTAACTTTTCTTCCCTCCTTAACTCTTTAAAAATAACCCTCATAGATAAACTAATTGTTTTCTCTGAATATATACTTTGTCCATATATAAGAGACCAGAACTTGGTTGTATGATTATGATTTTGTTCTATATATATGCTTGTTGATTGAATTATATACTTCTTGCAGACTTTGGATATTCAAACTGCGGGCAAGAAAAAAAGTCTCAATTTTATTCCTCTGGCGCCAGCTTGTGTGGTAATACTTGTTAAAACCTTTTATCCTTGCGACTGATTTGGGTACTTGCATTATACGCTCAGGTATATATTCATGATTTTCTGTTGATGAGAATATGGTAAATTTCTTCCTTTTTTTTTTTCCCCTGATGGTGGTCTATGGGTTGGTGTGGGGTGGGGCCCACCACCATTTATTTATTAAAAAAAAAAAAAGAATCAATTTTCGGCCAAACTCTATTGCCCCAAATAATGGCCTAAGTTGGTTGGACTAAATTGTGGCCAAATTGAAGCAATCTTTGAGCAGCCATTTTTGGCTATAAAAGGATGCTATTCCTTATATTTTAACACTGCCAAGGAGAGCAAATCGGGGTAGTGAGCGAAAGAGCCAGAGGAAAATTTCCTCTACGAGTGATTTGTGAGAGAGATCAGTTTTTGGGAATTTTTTCAAAAAGGATGAATGACAAAAGTATTTGGAGTGTTTTTAGTAAAAACTTGAGTGCCACTACTTTTGGATTTATCTCAAATTGATGTATTGCTTCTACCGATTGTCTATAGAAGACTCTTTTTATACCCATTAATTTTTTTGGGAGCTTATCTCATAGACATAGCCCAAATAAAAGGGCGAGCTACATTAAATTGCTGGTATTATTTTTATTTATTATTTTATTTCGTATTTATTTTATTATTTTACCTGTTGGGCCCAATCACTCCATTTGAAGGAAAGGTCCTTGTACTGGGCAAAACAAATGTAATAAATGTTACTCAAGATTCTCTAGTTGAAAATTTTAGGAAATAAGATCATGTCAAACTCTACAAGGTGTATTGCTTATTGGCTAGAGTCTCAAAAATGGTTTTCTTGATTACGACTGCTGCACTTTTTGGATTGAAATCGAATATTTTAGGTCGTTAATATAATAATCTGAATGGTTTTCAGGTTATCAGAGTGCTGACTCCAGTATATGCTGCGCTCCTTCCCTGCAGTCCACTCCCATGGAGGTTCTTTTGGATCCTCCTTTTGTCAGCCATGACATATGTCATGCTTACAAGTCTTAAGGTGATGATCGGCATGGGCCTACAAAAGCATGCCACGTGGTACATTAACAGGTGCCGGAAGAGAAAAAGCCATTTTCACAGCGATTGAGTTTCGTGTAACAATTAACAATACAGAATTACTTCATAAATATCCAGTAATTTGATCTGGTTTCGGAAGATCACTTCTGCTGGATGAAAACCGAAAACCTGAATTGAGAACATCAGCAAGAAGCGTACTCCAGCGATTCACAAGCCTAATTATTGATCCTCTCGGCTTTAGGTAAAGCTGCTGTTTGTCTTCCAGGGGGTTATTCCCTTCACTTCTGGTGCAAGCAAAGATCATTTGGCTATTAATACTGACTACACAGGCTGTAATCATTGCCCCTAAATCCATCAGGTATAGTGCTCTCTCCGCCAAATTTTGCAGTTGAGCATCATTCATGACATTTTTTTTTTGGGTATTAGTTAGCTGATTTCGTTTTGCAGAATTTGGACTAAATAAAATTTTTCTGTCAATTTCATATGGAAGCATCATTTGTGAATGAATTCAATCACAATCTGACTGAATATGTAAATAATGATTATTTCGTATAATTTATAAATGACAGGTTGTGATTTGATTAGTTTAATTAATTTATTCACAAATTTAATTAGGTAAGAATTTCCAAATTTGACTCTGATAACTAGTATTTATAATTTTTTTAAAAACTTATTTATCAAATACCCTAAAATTTTGCTTAAAACTTAAAAGTCGAGTTTGACACTTTCTACTCGTTTGTCCATTACCAATTATTGAAGTCGAATGTTCTCCAGCCAATCCTTTTTTGGGAATTTTACAAAAAAGATAAAAATGGGTAAATATTTACAAATTTATTACCTTGTAAATTTTTTTTTCAAAAATATGAAACAAACTAAAGTTTTTTTCAAACATGTTCAAAGCGCATAAAAAATTACTAGAAGTTTACAATAAAATTAATAAAAATTGAAGTTATAAAAGATTTATTAAAGATTTACTTAAGTTTTATTAAAGTTATATCTAAAATTTATTCAATATTTATCAGAAAATTAATAAAAGTTAAAGTTATATAAAATTTATTTAAAATTTATCAAGATTTATCTAAGAATTATACAAAGTCTACTCAAAATTTACAAAATATTTATTAAAAATTTATTCAAGATTTACTTTAAATTTACCAAAAGTTTACTTAATATTTACTAAAAAAATTTACCAAATGTTTACTAAAGGAATGCCCAAGGTTGTCCAAAGGTTTATCAAAAATTTATCAAATATATTACCAAATGTTTAACAAAATAAATAACTTTAATTAAATTAATTAAATACAAGTTTACATATTTTCTTTGGCAATTAAAATTTACTTAAGGTTTGGTAAATTAAGTTAATTAAATATAAATTTAAATATTTCTTTTACTAATTAAGGTAATTAAATAATAATTAAAAATAAATAAATACATACATAAAGACAATTGGTGGTCATTCAAGTTAAATAAATTCTTAATTCATGTTAAAATATGAAAAACGATGATTTTAAGTTTCAATTAAATAAAAAAATATGTTAAACCCAAGGTGAATCTAATATTTGAAGAAAAAAAATCAGTAAAAATAAAAATACAGAAAATTAAAAAGAAAATATATAGATAATATTAGTAAAATTGAAAAAAACTTTGAAAAACTGGTGTTTCATATAATTTTCTCTTTTTGTTTTAATTTATTAAAAAGTCTAATAGCCTGTGAGTTATACAACAGTAATATTCATTATAAGTATATGAAATTTTCTTTAATATTGATAGGTGATGGTGAAAATATTTTAAATCTGTATTTATGTCCATTTTTACAAATAAAAATACTAATTAAACAGCTCCTTAATTAGTTGTTCTCCCGTCTAATTTGTATGCAGAATTCATGACTTTTTATATTAAGCATGTACCATATCAGTAAACTGCTCTAGAATTTACTCTTTCTGTTCTATTATGTCAGTCGTATAATAAAATAAATTTTTTTTATTCCATTTGACATTTTGTATTACTAATGAAAAAAATTCTTTCTTTTCAATGTTATTTCTGTTTTGGTTTTAGAACAAGTCTTTACTATTAATAAAAGTCTTTTTTATTAATTAATTTTAATATTTTTTAAAAAAAATAATATAATTATTTTATACCTATAACTATATATATTAAATGATATTCTTAATGTTTGTAAAAAAATAGAACGAAACGAAGAAAGTATTGAATATTACGATTTTCAACTATTAGTAGAAGAAATTAGCCCTAGAATCCAGGAATATAATTACAAATATACCCCTACTTTATTCCTTTTTGCAGTTAACAAAATGTGCAAGTGTGTCAATCTCATTTTCAAAGATTTGTTTAAATGTTGGGGTTATCTGAAATTTCACCGTAGAAATGTGATTTCAATTCTCTACAAGAGATAATTTTATATTTTTATTTATATTAATTTTTTTTTGACAAAATATTTTTTTTTGAGGATATATTTTTATTTATATTAATTAGAATACTTCAAATATCGTGATTTAATGGTTTAAGGTGTTTACTTTGACATAACAATAATAGGATACATGGGCAAGCCACTTCTCGACCAGTTTTTTTTATTAACGTATCTTTCATCTAGTTATTAGATATTGAAATCGTCACTAATTATTATTTAATTTTTATATATTATTTTTTATTTTATTTTTATTATGGTATTTTATTCCTAGTTAATTATATGAGTGTATATTTATATCAAATTCTATTAAATTATAAATTTATTTATTATCAAGAGTCATATATAAAACAAATATAGTAACTATTTACGGTTCTAGTAATAATAAATTATATATGGTAAATTATAGTAACGAATTTATAAGTTTATTGGTTAAAATTTGATTATTCATCGTTGATTGTCATTATTTTGAACTTAATTATTTATTGTTTTAAACTTGATTTTTCATTTGCATATTTATTATTTATAGATTCAATAATTATATTTTCATTGTACATCTTTTTGAAATTATTTGTTCATCGCCTTAAATATGATTATTCATTATTTTGAACTTAATTGTTCATTATAATACATTTTTAATTACTTATTAAGTTATTTAATTATTTTATTACTTATTAATATTTACGTTAATTAATTTAATAAATAAAAAAATAACTTAATTATTTAATAATTTAATAGTAAAATATTTAAATTAATATATATAAAATAAATCATTTAAAATAATATTAATATTAAATTTATATTAAAATAAATAAAATAATACAATTCATAAATATATTAAAACTAAAATTTTTTTTCATCCAAAACAATAAATAAAAATAATTAAAGCACTTAATAATACGTTAAGGGAAACTGACATCAAATCCCTCTTTTTAAAGTTTGTTTCCATTTACATCCCTCCAGATGTTTTACTCTTGCAAACCACTTCCGTGTTTTTATAATTTTCTCATAACCCTTCAGCATTTACACAAATTCTAATTAAGGAGTCTAAAGTGGAGATGGAGAAGCAGTCTGTCTGTCGGTGTATTCGCCGTTGGGACAGATACAGGAGCCACAACAGATTCAGATGAGATAGGTTTGCAGGCGATTTTGCAGGAGATTGAGGTCGACTGGCGGAGATCCAAGATTGAGAGTCAAATTGGGCAATCTCACCGGCGTTTTCGTGGCAATACAAGGTGTTCATAGCAGAGGTAGAATCATCCGGTGATTGAGAACGACTATTGTGAGACGACATAGAGGTAAAGAGAATAGAGGTGAGTGTTCGGCGGCACGGAGATTACAGCATTGGCGGCGGAGAAACCATTTGTCCCTACATGCAAAGAGTTGGATGCAATCTATGAAGATGAGGAGGAAAATGACGGGAAGAAATATTACAAGGAAGATGAGGAATGGTTGATTGGGAGGACCAGATTTTGGAGGGAACTGCTCCTCTTGTTGGCTTTGTTAGGATGATTCTTCACTCTGGCAAGTAAGTATGTGAATTTTGTGGGTTTTCAATTTGAATTCTATCTAGTCGTGTGGCCAATCAGCTGTTTCTCTCTTTTTATTTTCTTTTTAATTTCAAATTCTTGCTGTGAAATTAGATGGAATGCTCAGTATTATGCCATATTTCTCTGTTTTTATTATGGGGACATGTTCGCCTTTTGGCTTTCTTCCATCAACGTGATTCTTGTTTGTTTTATGCTTCCTTCAAATAAGAAATTTTTATTTCCTTCTGGATTCTGAGTTATTGAATTTTCAATAACTTATATTTTGAGTGCAATAATTTTATATGTTTTATTCTTCGACATCATAAAAGTCTTGCGAACATGGGGTCATGTTGGCATGCAGAATCAGGAAGATGGTTTCTAACAGTAAGAGATCTACAAAGAGTGGCAACTCACCAGGAATTTACATGGACAAACAGGGAATTGGCTAATATGATTCAATGCTTTGATAGTGATGGAGATGGGAAGGTTGGTTCTTGTTTGTTTATTTTATTCGCATACTTACAGATTGTATAGATTTGTGCGATTGCGCAGATTGGTTAATCACATTCCGGTGGTCATCCAATTTCAATGATGTTCGCAGTTCCAAATGACACTACAAATTGCATCTTCGGTAGTATTTCAATCCCATTTGGCAGTAGAAATAACATAGTTTTTCATTTTTTATATGATTGATAGGATTGAAGATTGTACCTTTATAACAAACCTTTTTATCAGCTCCCTGCAAAATCTGTTGCTGTGATGGTTATATTTTGTAAATTGAAGAGGTGGACACAAAACACAGGCTGATTTTTATGTATTCTTATTTTCATGGCTTACGCTTTCCTTGTCAAATTCAAATCATTGGCTGTATTGTTCTTGTGGCAACATGATTTATTGGATGTTGAAGCTTTTTGTGCACAACATCAAACCTTGTTATTATTTATAAAGAAAATAGTAGTGATAAGTTTTATGTTTGTGCACGAGCACAGGCACTTATTTTCTTATGTGGAATAATTATGCAGTGCTGTTCTTTTTGCAGTTTTTATCAGTTTTTATATTGCAGCTATGCGAATAGAGATAGGCTGAGCTAAGAGCATGAAAGAACCAATGTAGAGAGATTGCTTCCATATCCTCCAGAGTGCAAAAAGAAGATTGGACGTATAATATATACATAATTGTCCTATAATTGTATATAAAATATATATAATTGTTATAAATTTTATCTGTATATTCAACAAAAATCTCAAACAACTATAATTAAATAATATATTGTATATGTAGCTAATACAACCACATTACCAATTATTTACCGTATTATATGCGTACATTATCTAATAGTTATACAATACTATATAATTAACATATAATGGACGTATAAAATTCATATAACCATCATATAGTATTTCATGTATAATTTAGTAAATTTCTACAGAAAATACAGAAGAGGGTTTATTGCGCACATAATTCATATAATCATCATATAATATTTCATGTATAATACAGTAGATACAATATCGTGCCAACTTATTCATATGTCAATTATGTTAATTAATTATTGTGTTAATGTATGACAATTTATATGAGGCAATAATATATGTGTATTGAGTACTTATATGCAGTAAATGCAGATAATTAATATATGGCCAACCAATAAGATTTATATAATCATCATATAATATTTCATGTATAATGCAGTAATTTTCTGAAGAAAATACAGTTGAAGGTTATTACGCACATAATTCATATAATATTTCATGTATAACAAAGTAGATATAATATCGTGCCAACTCATCCACATGTCAATTATGTTAATTAATTTTAGTGTTAATTTAAGACAATTTATATGGGATAATTATATATATATTGAGTAAGCAGTAAATGCAGATAATTAACATATAACCAGCCGATAAGATTCATATAAGCTTCATATAATATTTCATGTATAATGCAGCAATTTTCTGCAGAAAATACGGTTAAAGGTTATTACACATAATTTACATAAATACTCAAACGAAATGCAAAAAAAAAATTCCCACCTTGATTATTTTGTCTACCTTTTGTACTGGTTGAATTAAAACAACACATAAATCCCACTAAAATCTTCATCTAATCAAGTTTCTTATCAATGCGAAACAAAATCACGATCAGTTGGATCTACTCAATCTTTCAGATAAACTGTAAATAACCCAAAAACAACTCTAGCACTTATATATCAAAGTCCAATGCAGGAGCGGATCCATTCAATAGGGCACTTGCACTAGTTAGCCAATCAAAATTTAGTTGTGACTATATAATGTGTATATTTATTGCCCCATACTAAAATTTGTTTTTACTCCCTCAAATATTTTATTCAATTAATTAGAATCAATCAACTAACACTATAATCATTCATCTAATGTAAATATAAAACTTTTTTATTCTCCATAATAAAGAAAAAAATCATTTTTTTTCCTTTTTAAAAAACCAAATAGCATTTTGCCTTTCTCAAAACCTTCTTTTTTTCAAAAACAAAATAACAATAATTATTTTCTAAATTTTTATCTAAATATTCGATCAATTCAAAATTAAAAAATACATATTATTCTACTTTATTATATATTTTATTTTTATCTTTTGTTTTAATTTTATAGTATTTTGTTTTGATTTCTTTTAGAATTGTTGCTTAGTATTCCAAAATCATATTTTGAATTTTTTTATTTAATTAACTAATTTTTTAAATTTTTTATAAATTTATTTTTTTTAATCTGTTTCAGAAAAAAATATCTATTTAACTTTTTCTACCCGTTTTTAAAATTCAAAAAAGTAAAAAATAATATTTTTTTCCCAAAAAAATGCTTAATATCGAACAAGTCCAAACTGGTTTTATAATGGTGACAATTTTTCTTGTTAAATTTATTAGAAATATATATTTTATTATTAAAAAATTATTATATAAATAAAAGTTTGCCTATTAAAGTTAGCTTCTGTATTTACCCGGTTCAACGTGTAAGAAAGAGAGGAAATGAAAAAGAAAAATGGAAAAACCGTCCGAGACAACAAAATGCAGGCCGAGATCGATACAGGAGAAAATAGAAGGGGAACAGAATGTTTTGGGATTTGATTTGAAGGATCCCGGTTCGCTTTGGAGCTGGAAGAAAGAAACTT
Organism: Balakata baccata; assembly: GCA_949630135.1. Lineage (NCBI taxonomy): Eukaryota > Viridiplantae > Streptophyta > Magnoliopsida > Malpighiales > Euphorbiaceae > Balakata > Balakata baccata. The sequence goes on from CATIWF010114291.1 coordinate 64,587, forward strand.
ACGAACAAGGAAAAAGAATAAATTGAGATAGCCAATCCTCAATTCAGAAGCAAATGGAGTTGGAATCGCAATTGGGAAGAAGTGAACGGTGGTGGCAGCGAGGCCTGGGTCTTAGAGAAGGAACGCAGTCGGAATCGCAATGGGAAAGGAGTGAACGGTGGTGGCAGTGGGGTCTAAGTCTTAGAGAAGGAATCGCATTATAGAGAATAAGGAAAAATCGTATCTATGGAAAACCGAAAGTTGAGAATGTTATGCTTATAAACCTTTAAAAGTGGCAACAAAAAAGAAAAGTTGGGTTTAAATGAAAAGATTTGTGTCAAGTCCTTAAGTTAATTAATTTAAGAAAAAATTACTATTTACTCTATTTAGTTTGTCATTATACACTAGTGATCTCCTAAATTTTAAAAATTATACTACAAACAAAAGAGAATATTAATTTTTAATAGTGTATTATATATTTTTTCAAATCTCAACGAGGTATTAATATATTATATCAAACTACTGAAAATAAATCGTATATTTTTCAAACTTGATGAAAATATTAATGTATTATGTCAAAATAGAGAGTAGATAATATTTTTTCTTAATTTAATATGTAATAAAAATTAATAAAATAAAATAATTTAAATTGCCATCTGATTTTAGTAGAAAAATATTTAAAATAAAATAAATTAAAATAATATTAACATTAAATTTATATAGAGATGGTTGTTAATTATATTTGATTATTATATTATATTATATATAAAAAAAATCAAGCCTAATTATCTGATACATCAATTATCTTGCCCATTATGATTGTTAATTTGTTTACTATATACAAATTGTTTTATACATTATATTTTTTTACCATGTATTCCTTATGTTTTTTTATTAAATTATATTTTTATTTTAATGTGAGTTATTTGTTTTTTTATGTATAAAATATAGTTATCTACTCCTAATGGAATTAGACTTCTTATTAATGAATTATTAATACTATTTACTAATAAATTAAATTATTAAATGATAAAATTAACTCAATTAACAAATATGGATTTTTGGTTAATTTATTTGTCCTTTTGTTTCCACTTTTATTTATATATATATATATATATGATATCAAGATACTTTTATGAATTTAATATTAAGGAAGTTATTAACTAAATAAATTTTTAGTTGATAATTAATTGTATAAATTTATAAAAAAAAATAAAATTTAAGTTGACAAATTTAATTTTATAAATTTATAAAGTTCAAGACTAAAATATTTTTTTCTTAATTATAAATTTTATTTAATTGACTCCCATGATCATTTCCAGTTATGAAATATTTGGCATTTAATTAACGAAATTAAGGGAAGTCGATGGAATAAACTTCTGAATAATCCCTATTCATAAAGTATTTAGCATCTAATAAATGAGAAGAAATTGAATAAATTTTTAGATATGGAACTAAGTCAATTTGAAATAGATAGTTAAAATATTTAATGATGACATAAATTTTTCAAATCACATTATTAAATGGTCAAATTTCAGATATTTATCTATTTCAAAAAAAAAAAAAAAACTTAAAAATAGAACTTTGAAATTCCAAATAGCTTTTAGATATTGATTGAAAAATTTTACCAAACACTAATCCTCCAGTATTAGGTATAAAAAAAAAACCATTAATTGCCCCAATCAATTGAACTAGACACTCTGAAAGTAATGTTAAAATATGAAATTTTTTTAAATAAACTTAGTCTAAGATATAAACTAATCTAATCATATAGTAAAATATATTTATATCAACTAATATCAATAAAATATATATCATTATATAATTATATTAACTTACTGCTGCAATAATAAGAATTTATGTGAAAATATATATTAAATTTAAGAAATTAAAATGAGAAGAGGATAAAGATAAAACAAATATCAGAAATTACAAATTCTAAAGAGTTCTTGTAAAACATGTAACAATAGAAGATTTGCTTTTCCTTTTCCTTTTTTTTTTCAAATTATAATCAATAAATTAATGATCCTATTCAAAACTAACAAATCCAAGAGTTAATAACTTAATATAGGAAATAGGAATTATTTTTCTGTGTAATATTTTCACTAATTTAGTATATATCTTTTCTAGTAAAGTTGGAACGCCTTTCATTATGTCTCCACAAAGTCAAAAGTATCCCTGTAGTGTAGCACTCCCGAATTCCGATCTTTCTCACACTGTTAAATTCAAAGGGTATTTCGGACATTTTCACCTCCCAACCCTATGATTGAGGGTAATTTATGATTTTACAATCTGGAAATTGCTGACTCAGTGGAGAAATCTGAGGCCCTAAGAGTAAACCCGAATCTTGTTTGTCAAACCCTTTGAGATTTTCCTAATGACAAAGTGAAACAAAATCCTTCTTTATATTTGAAAATTTCCTCTTTTATTTATTTATTTTTGGAAATTATATCAATCTATATTAAAAAATTTAATTTATTTTAATACTTTAAGCACTTTTCTTAAATATGGTAGCACAAACGAAATCTAATTGAATATTTATATTCGAGATTGAATATTTAAATTCGAGATCTTGCGGTCGGATAAGTGCATAGTTTTGATAACTTGGCTGTCTCACCGTAAAGCGACGGAGAAGAGCTCACAAATTTCATAAAAGCTTAACAAACACTGCCATTTTTGCTATTTAAAAATTGATAGAATTTTATTAAAAAAAAAAAAAAAGTATGTTTTGGTAATTTAATAATTTCCATAATAAGAGAGAGAGAGAGAGGGAGAGATAAACATTCACATTCCCGCCGTTGGTAGGCCACTTCTTAATGCCCTCAGTACTGAAACTCTGCTTTCTCAGAGATTTCTCTTTCCTTTTCCTTTTTCTTGTCATTTTTTTTCCTCATTTTCATGTTCTTTTCATCTTTTCCCTTCGCAAATTCAATATCAAATCACAAATCATGGTATGTATTTTTCAGTTCCTTTCCCATTTGATATTAATGTTCAATGTTTCTTTTTAATGAATTTGATGAATTGAATTTGAGCAGGTAGGATGTAAATTATACCTGAAGAAGAAGAGAGGAGATTGGTTAAGCTCACTGCTGAGGAGCAAATTCTTTGATTCATGTATTGTTCATCAACAACTGAGAAAAAATGAGAAGAATGTATTCTGTATGGACTGCAATCTCGAGTTCTGTAGACATTGCGTTAAGGCTCACTGTCTTCATCGCCAACTTCAGATCTGCAAGTACGTTTATCAGGATGTTGTTCGTCTCCAGGATATTCAGAAGTACCTCGACTGCTCTAAAATTCAGGTTCCTTTTTCACTTTTAATTGTTTTCCTAATTAAATAATCCAATTTCTGATTGAATTTTTTGCACAAATTAATTAATTTTGGATCAAATAATTGCAGACATACAAGATCAATGGCGAAAAGGCTGTGCACTTGAATCCTCGGCCACAATCTAAAGATTCAAAACCATCGACCAAAGCGAAATTCGGTGCTGCGTGTGAAGCCTGTGGGAGATATCTGCAGGATGTTCCTAATCGATTTTGCTCTATAGCTTGCAAGGTAATGAATTAAGAAAGATTAATTAATTTTTTAAGTCAATTTTGATTAATTGATAGAAATAGAATAAAAGATTTATGTATTTTCAGGTCTCAGCTCTTTCAGTGAAGCCTAAAGAGCAGCATAAATTGATCAGTTTCCCAATTCAAGAAATTCCTAATATTTCATGGAAAGAAAATTACGATCAAGAAAGAGAATCAAGTGAGAAAGAATCATCGTCACTTAATTCTTTGAGTACTGATAATGATAACGATATGTCTGAGTGGATGAGTTCAGCATTGAAGCCGAGGAAACAATTGCACAAAAGGAAAGGCATCCCCAGGAGGGCTCCTCTCTGTTAATTTCCAATTAAAAAAGAAACATATTTTTCTATATTCAAAATTTGGCTCATGTGAAGGTATGCGTTTAATTAATAAAACCCACAAAAATAATCTTTAAAAAAATTTTCTTTGAGGTTGTACAGAATGAGTTGATGAGGTATAGCAATGAATTTTTGTATTTTTATCTTGAAATCTTGATGATGGCATATGATCAAATTCTTTTTTCTTTCTTTTTTTTTTTTTGTATTAGCCGTTAATTATCTTCTCTAGTTGATGAATTAGTGTAAAATTATTCAATTCAAGTCACAGTGTTGATGGGAATTTACAATTATGTGAATGTTTTTTGTTGATAAATGTAATTTTCAATCATTTAGGCCGTCATAGATTGGCGAGGCTTGTCGCAATCTGTCAGAACCTGGTGGAGGTGTCGCATTTGGTGTTTTCTTCGGTAGTTGTTGTATTGGGACCCTCATTTCCTTGTGTTATGGCAAAAATGTTTTGTTAATGCTCGATTCATATGAATGTGGCAGACAAAAAGAGCCGCCAAAAGGGAAGTATTTTAGGATACATAAGATTTTGCTATAATCCTGTGACTAAACAATTATATGAACAAATATGTTGAATAGTTCTGAGCATGTTTGCACATGGATGACTTCCCAACTTATTCCCATTCACCATACCTTCATCCACTACTTGCAATACTCGTGAGAGTATAGGAGAATTAATGTAAAGTATTTTTTTTTTTTAAACCTACGTTTTGGCAGCTCTTAAACTTTTCAGTCTACTTTGAATATAAACTATTTTTTAATACTAAAAGTCCGAATTAAAATTTGAAATCGAAATTTCACAGAATTAATCATCAAACTATTAACTGAGTATAAATTATTTAATTTTATTGAGTTCAAGCCCTTAGCTCTTAACTCATTTTTTCATTATTTTTCAAGTGTAGATTAAGCTGTTTAGCTTTTAATTTTTTTTTCTTATGTTAAGCTCTTTTCTTACTGAAATTATATAAATAACAATCGATGAAGTTCGAAGTTCAAAGTTCAATGCAAGAGTAACTAATTTGAGCGACTCAATAAAAATACAGTTGAGAATAATTACTTAATAAAAAAAACAGTACGAGTTATTGAATTCAATAAAATACAATTAAAAAACGAGTATTCAATAAAGCAAATCCAAAAGCTTCACAGGCAGCGAAAGAAATGGGTTTATCATTTTTATTTTATTTTTTTCGTGTTTGTGTGCTTTGCATGTATTATAAAAGAATAAGGCATGCTTAAGAGATTAAAGAAGAGATTTTGTTAATTTTTGCAGTATCACACTATGAGCTTTTAGTGGTAGGCCAGTGAGATTAGCAGTTGTCATTACTCGGCTTGAGTGCTATCTTTTTGTTTTTCTATAACATTCTTTTGGACCCTTAGCCTTTTATTTTCAAGAAAATAATTAATATATATATATATATATATATATATTTTCTTTTGAGTCTTCAGGGTAATGATTTGATATAAGGGTAAGGTTCCTTGATATTAAAAAAAAAAAGTAAGGTTGTTAATTAATGAAGATAATTTAAAAAGAAAAAGATTTATTTTGGAGAATGCTAATTGTAACAGTAATAAATCTTTTGCATGTGGCCATAGCCCATGGGCCTGTAGACATTTTGGCTTGATATGGACTTGCATGGGTCTTTTCAAATATTTTTTTTGACATTTATTTTTTTTATTAAAATTTTAATTTATAAAAATTTATTTTAATGTCCAAAAAAAAAAGTTAAATAAAAAAAGTTCTAGCTATCATTTCTGGTCAAATTTTAAAACTGCAGACATTTTTGGAGAATTTTGATCACCAGCATTATAAATTTGACAGGTTAAAAATCTCGGGGGCTTTTCGGCTTGGCAGGCAAAGAAAGCAAGGGTAGGTCAATCACAAAAAGCAAACCCGTGGGAATCCAAGAAAATAACAATTTAGGAGCTATAAAGTTCCACCTTATGTAATTATCATTTACTTCTTGATCAAGACGAGAGGGTAGCAGTAAAGACCCATCATAAAACAGCATAGTTTAAGCTGGTGAGCATAAAACAGGCGATTGAATATTTAATCCTGAATACGATTCAGATTTTAATCACACTCATTAGTCATTAGAAATAAAGGTGAATAATAATTTCGTTTATAGAATATTTTTCTTTTTATATACATCATTTTTCTCCAAAATTTTCTTATCTATTTAAAAAAGATAAGAGCAGAGGTTTGACAAAGAAATCGTACCAGATAAATTCTTCTTTTCAACAATAATTTGAATGAAGGGAACTTTTCCTTGGAGCTATGCGGCCAATCTTTTTTTCTTATGGCTCTCAATTATGGCTAACTTCTTCATCCTGTTGCTGCACATGCGACATAGAAACAGAGGAGGAGAATCATCATCCTTAATGTTATTGCACCTCGTATGCTGCCAAACATGGCAAACATCACATGCCACCATTCTTTCTCCATCATCATCCTTGGCCCTACATTTACAATCCATGGTCCAATCATTATCCCCACCTTGATACCTCAGCTTTGTATCCAAGTTCAGACCATATCCTCTTACCCAAACCTGCATCCCCTGCTCCACTCCACACTTGTGCAAATCCTCGTCCTCCCTTGCCACCAATTCACCAATCTGTATAACCTTCACTTCAAATTTGTCCATCAAACAATATGTGTCCCTTAATGCATATTGCACCATCAATTTAAGCTCACCAACTGTTGCACTGCTTGGGGCCATCAATGGCTCACCTGGCGGCAATGGCCGAGTCAGCTCATTCACCAATTCATCATAACTTGGCCTTACTTGGTAAACTAATCTCAGTAATCCATCCTCGGTATTGCTCTTAAAATGCCAATCTTTTACAAAATTCTTGCTGTCTAAGATTGTTCTGACAGCTATACTAACTGCATGATAATCAGGGTAGCCCAGTAAAACATTCTTGTACAAGAAATGCAAATCCTTGTAAACATTTAGTCCAGGTTGTAGAGCCATATTATCAGTATCTGTCTCTGCTTTCCTTTCAGTATTAGCTTCAGAAACATCTTGAATTGAGAATTCTAACAATTTGCTGATTGGCTTGTTTGCACGTAGAATAATTTGATTGCCCAAAATAACCTTATCGATGTGTTTAAGAACACAATCAATCAAACCAGTGTCTCCAATGTGTTCTCTAATCGCATTTCTTAATTCTTGTCGAAGCATTCTAGGTCCATGTGCTTCCAGAATTCGAAAGATCACCGTCACTACATGCTCTAATCTTCTTGCAGACCACCTAGACTGCAGTTTAGCAACAAAAGAGGCAAGTGACTGACCGTTAGATGAATGGCTATGCAAAGGAGTTTTCACTTGGGGGGTTTTTTCGGTTGAGAATTTTGACGAAATTGAAGCCAACGCTAAGGCTGTTTTCCTCTGAATGAGGGGTTTGGCCTCAAAAGCAAGCATGAATTTGAGCAATTCACTGATGGTAGCTATCTGGGTCTCGCTAACATCCCTATAAGTTTGAATGATTTGTACAATCAATTTGCCTCGTCTTTTCTTTACGAAGTCAGAAATAATTTTACTGAGTTCTAGCGAACTTAGGATTTCAATGGCTCTGTGGTAATCCTGCTTCGTAACTCCAAAGCTTCCACGGCATAACTTGTAACCCCATTTCCCAAACCAAGAACGCCCATATGCAACTCCATAGAGCAATCTGAGGTCCATGGATCCCTTCTTTGACAGATCATGCACTGAAATATCACTGAACATAATGCAAAATTAGGAAAGGAAAATAATAATTAAAAATTGAACTCTGATTATAAAACTAAACCAAACTTGTTAGAATGTTGATGATTTCAGTACCGGGTTAGAAGACATGCGCATAGATAATCCCAGAGATTCATGAGCTCTTCTCCATGGATATGGTTCGAGTCTGATTGAGTTTTCATGCAGAGTAGGTGGCCAAACCCATTGCAGTGAAAGACACCATGTAACAAATGGGTTGGAAGCTTAAGTGATTCCTTCTTAAGAGGTTTGTTCCACTTACAATCCTCTGGAACTATAAAGTGGTAGTTTCTCTTGGAGACAAAATGGTGGCTCCAGCCTATAAAATCCAACAAAATTCAAAATATCAAAACCCAATTTAGAGGATGACAAAGAGCTTAAAAAGGAGAATACAAGAAATAAAAAATCACAACTGAAAGGGGAGAAACCTGACAACAAGCCCGAGCTTACAAGAATTTAGTCATAGTATTAGACTGAATTTGAAAATTTTAACTTCACAACAAATCAGAACCAAACAGATGGATTACAAATTTCAAAACCCAACTTAGAACACAAGCGCCAAAATAAAAGTTCAAAATCAAATCAAGCGCCAAATTGAAATGTAAGCGGATGAAGAAAAGTACAGAAGAAAATAAGCAACTTGAGTGTGGCAACTCGAAATATCAGGGAAACCATCAAACAAGAAGAATATCACAGAATAAAAATTTTCGAGCAATAATTCAGCCAGCAAAAGAAAAAGAGACGTTAAAACAAGAAAAGAATTGAAACAACCGTAAGATCATAATGGAATTAGGAATAATGCATGTATAAATACCGATGAATCTGCGCAGATTATCATAGAGGCTGCAGTGACGAGGACGCAAATTAGAGAATCACGAACAGCTTGAGAAAATAAACGAAAACTGAGGGTACAGAACCCTGATAAAGACAAGCCTGAGCTTACAAGCATTTGATCCTAGTATCGAACAGAATTTGAAAAATCAAAATTCACAACAGATTGTAACCAAACAGAAGAATTACAATTTCAAAACTCAAGTTAAAACACGAATACCAAAATAACAATTTTTAAATCAAGTCAAGCGCAAAATTCAAATGTAAGCAGATAACGAAAAGCGTACATTAAAGAGAACACTAGAAGGATAAATAAATTAATAAACCCAAAATTCAAAATTATAATTCACTCAACAAAAGAAAAGGAGACGTTCAAGCCAGAGAAGGATATAAAGAACTGAAGATCATAACAAAATTGAGGAACGCGAATCGAAATACCAACAAATCTGCATAGATCACATAGAGGCTGCGGCGAGGAGGAGTTTTCCACATCCACTTCAACAACGTACAAGGGGAAAACGACACCGCTGGATTCACTGACAAGCAATGTGCACCAAACCGGATTACCAACAACACTATAATCTTCCGCTTCAGAGCACCGTTTAAGAAACTCCCTGACATTCTCCCTGAACGAGCGGCCAAAGTCCATGGCGGTTTCAGAGGAGGAGGAGGCGGCGGCAAAATAAGAAATAGTGAATATATTTGGGGTTCGTTTTCTTTTCTTGCAAGCTTCATATACGGTTATCGCCATTCGAGGAGAGAAAAACTGTAAAAGAGATAGAAAGAGGGAGAAACGGAGAGATAGATGCGTGCCTGCGCCTGGAAGAGGATAAAAGGTTTGAGGGCGGTTTGATTTGGCGATTATGGCCCCGCAGAGGCGGGAGAATTTGATGGATTGTGGAATGGTGTTTTCGTCATTTTCTAGCAGTAACTAACTAGATTTTGTTGCTTTTTGCGGTTCTTGCGTTTTTAGAGGAGAGTGAAGTGTGAAGAAGAGAGAATGCCAAGAGACTTAAGCATAAACCCCATCTCGCATTTTTCCACCAGAAAGCCTTTGAATTTGATTGTTGAGATTGAGTCCAACCTAATTAAATTCACTTCTATTTTGCTCCTTTTCTCTTCCCAAAATTGAGAAGGGCTTTATAGTAAGTAGAATTCGACTTTCTTTTTTTTGGGATTTTCTTCCATTGAGAAACTTATTATTCATTCATAATTTAATTTTGCTTGGCTTATGCCAAGTTTATCAAATCCCTTTTTTTTTTTTTGGACAGAAGTTTATCAAATCCTAACCAGCAAAAATCACTTCTCAAATTCTCCAGAAATCAAATTATAATTAAATAATACCGTTAGTGTGCCTATATATATAAGCTTACGATTGATGTGTTTATCTCAAAAACTGAAATCAAAATTCTTAAATGTTTTTTTTCCCCTAAAAATTCCAAATTAAATTATTAAACCAACCAAAAGCTTTCTAATTCAGTTTAATATAAATTTGACGATTTGCATTAAATAATGAGCAAATTAAATAGTTGGCCCATTTGAGAGAAATTTTCATATATGGCCATCGAATAGGTATATAAGCACACCTTGCCTATGTATGAGATACACGCATAGTTAAATTGAATCAATTGATATTGAGAAACTATATTAAAACAGAAGAGGAATGCACAGTCTTTTATCTATATAATAATTCAATCATTTATTGACATGCATATATATTATATTCATATTAACCAATAAATTTAAAACAATCAAATGTATATCAATAAATGACTATGAATGACACAATAAAGCGAGTCTACGCAATAATTTATGCACATATATACAGACATGACAATAGGCATTTACGCTTAGTTGAAAAAGAATAAGATGTCTATAATTTATGTATTTGTATTTTTTACCGGATGGACAAAAGGTGAAATCACTCGTCTTCTCTTATAATTTATCTTAATGTTAGTTTACATACTGCAGTAGCCATTCCAATGCCTGTTAAAATATATATATATATATATATATATCAGATAATTACTATTAAAAAAATAATTATAATTAGACAATTGAGTTAATTTTATCATTTAATAATTTAATTTATTAGTAAATAGTATTAATAATTTATTAATTAAAAATATAATTATATTAAGACGGTGTATAATATATAAAAAATAAATAACTAAATATTTAAATTATTTTATTTTATTAATTTTTATTACTTATTAAATTAATTATTTGGTATTATGAGTATTTTAATTATTTTTTATTTTGGATAAAAAATATTAGTTTTATTATATTTATGAATTGTATTATTTTATTTATTTTAATATAAATATTATTTTATTTCTTATTTTATATTGTTTTATATAATGTTTATATTATTTTAAATATTTTTCTACTAAAATATTAAAAATAATTAAATTATTTTATTTTATTAATTTTGTTACTTATTAGATTAATTATCTTAAATATTAATAAATAATTAAATAACTTAATAAGTAATAAAAAAATATGTTATAAGTAATGAATAAGTAATAAACAATAAACAATCATGTTCAAAACGATATATAATCAAAATATAAACATTAAATCTATGAGTGATGAATAATCAAGTTTAAAATAATGAACAATTAAGTTCAAAACGATGGATAATTAAATTCTAATCAATAAACATATAAATTCATCAACATAATTCACCATACATAATTTATTATTACAAGAACCTAAAGTAATTATTA
>CATIWF010114301.1:0-27171 GCA_949630135.1 Balakata baccata
TTGTTTGTTGTCCATTGATGTTCATCCTGATTAAAATTTTATTTTTCAGATTGACCAAATCAGACTTCCGAGAGCCACTGAACATTGGAAGTGATGAAATGGTCAGCATGAATGAGATGGCAGAGATTGTTCTTAGCTTTGAGAACAAGAAGCTGCTGATCCATCACATTCCTGGCCCAGAAGGTGTTCGTGGTCGCAACTCAGACAACACCCTCATCAAAGAGAAGCTCGGTTGGGCTCCTACCATGAGGTTAAAGGTATCTATTCGAATGCATGTAGAATGCCCTCGGAAATAAAAGAGAGCTTGCAGCAAGGCCATTTCAATAACATTTTCTCTTTGTATACCAGTTATGATTTCATGTATGTGACCTTGCAGGATGGGCTGAGAATTACATACTTCTGGATCAAGGAACAGATTGAGAAAGAGAAGACTCAAGGAGTTGACTTGTCCATTTATGGATCATCTAAAGTTGTGGGAACTCAAGCACCAGTTCAGTTGGGCTCACTTCGCGCAGCTGATGGCAAAGAATGAAGTGGTTGAAGCTACAAATATGTGCTAAGGAATTTTCTACATGATATAGCTATGGCATTTTATTTATAAGTTATCTGTGTTGTGGACTACTAGGAGGCATCTAAGAGTATGTGCCCTTATTAGCTCGACTTGGTTTCTCGTTTGTATCATGTTGCTATATCTGGGGGAAGCTATTGGATCCAATATGCAAGCCTTATTGCAATTGTATTTTCATAATGGTTAGCAATTTTTTTCTCATCAATGCTGTGTCCTGTGATGATCTAAGAGGTAAGCATAGCAGTTATGATTGCAAATTCTTGTGAATAAAGAGGGGTATGTTATTGTTATGTGCAATAGCCCCACTTGCCCTCCTTATGGTCCTTGATGTAGACAATGTCATGTATTTTTCAATTAGTGGATCCATATCCAAACCATATTTTAACTCTTGAATTTAAATATTTTTTCTTATTTGATTTAGTTCATATCCTTTTTTATACATGGGAACGAAATTGTTGCCCCTCCTTGTCCTCTTTGAGGCACTGAAAGTATGAAAATAGTTAGTAATTTTTTCCCCTCTGAAAGTTCTGGTTCAGCAAATTGTTCTCATTTATCCACAAGTTGTGGCAGTCATGTTTAGGCAGCCATGAGAACGAAGTTTAGCGACCATTGAACTTTGGCATGCAATATGGTTGTGGACGGTGAAAGACTGAATGTTAACAACCATGAGTTGATGCCTTGATGGTTTAGAACTAGGGGCAAAGAATTCAGTGGTTCACAATTAGTAGCGAGGATGGCACTTGACGTGGCTGATTTAGAAGGGCCAAAGTTTCATGAAAAACATGGGGAACCCATCTTTTAACGAGGAGGCATAAATTGTCCTAAAATAGAATCACTTGTACAAACACTTGAGTGTTGTCATGTTCTAGACCATGCTGAAAAAACGACAACCTCAGGCAGTTTGCTTGAACCAGTCCATATCCATTCATTTGTACTACAGATTTGCTCTCCCAAGATTGCCCCTCTTCACTTTATAAATTGCCCACCATCTGTAAACGATAAGCACTAGCTTTGCTGTTTATTGATAAGGAAAACCTCATTTTCCATGTAAAGGGTGTTCTTATATTTCGTGTAAACGTCAAGATCACAATATGTTGGATTGGCCCCAAGCTACTCTGCCAATTTCTCTTTCACAAGTTCCGTAAATTCATCCTCTGATTCTGCAGCATCTTTTGCATTCTCTATATCAGCAAATACTGCATTGTATAGAAGAACTGCTTCGTTGGCTTCAGATGGTGGTAAACCTAACTCCGTCATTTTTCAGGTGAATTTCACTGACGGTATCCTAACTATGTAATTATAATAATTCAGTACTTTGTAATATAAATTTACCTCAATTTTTATTTTAAAATACTGAATTGTTATAATTTACATAGTTGGGATACAGCCAGTGAAATTCGCCCTCATTTTCCTCCAGGAAACGTGACTCTGTCTATATTCTTCTGATTGTCCTTTTTGGCTATACATTTTTCTTGCAATATCTTCTCTGCAACGTTGTTCAGTTGCTTCTCATCGTTCAATAGCTGCAAATGTTTATTTTGAAATTATAAAAATCTAGACACTACAATAATATATGCTTTGATGATTATTGCTATTACTAAAGAAAAACAAAAAGCTTGACCATTGATAATATTTCTGTAATTTTGCATCTAAGTTTTCATTCATCATCAGATCAATTGCAGAAAAAGTTGACATTTAATAAACAGGTGCATCAAGCAATGTAAACATTTGGAGATAATTAATTAGAGGAGGAACTCACAATTGCTTACCTTTCTTAGCTTAGAACATTAACTTTCTTAATGTTATGAATACAAAAGCAACATGTTTTTGTGCCAAAGTATCTAAAATATCGAGAAATTTTTTAGTAGATTCAGTTTTTCATTTTATATATAGACTAATCTAATAAGATATTAACATGTATTTAATCATTTTATTCACATTGGTTGATGTAAGAGTATCATTATCCCTCCAATTGCAAAGTGTGCTCTCTATTGCCACATTAGCAAAATTTCAATTATATTTTCAAACTCATTTTATCCATACAATTGACATCAATTTTAATTCGTGGAATCCAATTAATATTTTAATATATTATATTTATTCTTTATAATTAAAAATATTGTAAAATAATAAAAGTGGAATCCATTTAAATTTTTTATTCAAATGAAATTTTCTCTCCTCTTTCATTTGTTGCAAGCTTGCAAATTCTATCTCCTTTGTACAAGTGCTACATCACCATTTCCAATTGACCACCTCATTTTGCAATTTCCATTTGCAAGGGAATGAGGGAAAAATTCTGAGATAGACTCTATCTATCTTTTCATCTGTAGATTAATCTAATTATTAAATAACATGTATATATATTACATTTACTTCAACCAATAAGAATAAAACAATTAAATGCATGTCAATAAGTGATTGACTTAATTTATAGATAATATGGTAAACATAGTCTATCTACGAATTTTTTCGGATGAAAATGTTCTAAATATAACAATTAATGTACATGTATCATTATGTGATTAGACTAAATCTATCTAAAAATTTCTCCAGAAATATCCTGTAGAATAGACTGGAGTAACTCAGCAAATTGCGATTGGCCCAATTCTTCTTCTCCTTCAGCATTCAAGATGCCATTGTGGGTTTTAACCAATTAAAATTTATTATTTTAACGAATTTATAATGGTTAAGAAGAATATATAAGGTTTAAATTCTTAAGTTCATGTTTGATACATCAAAGAAATTGAAACAGAATCTTATTCCTAAAAACAGTGTTTTGAAATTCTAATTTTTCTTTTTGGTATGTTCATGCAATAGGAATAGAATCATATTTTGATCTTTAGTATTTCCACAAATAAAAGGAATAGAATTCAAAAATTAAACATTTTTCATAATCATCTTTGTTTTTAATAGCTTTTTGTTTTATTAGCAAATAAATTAATAATTATTTTTTAACTCTATGTTTTAGGGAATTTTACAAAAATGAAAAAAAAATAGGTAAATATTTATAAAATTGTCACCCCTCAAAGTCTTTTTCAAAAATATACATACACAGATTTTTTTCAAAAATAACACATATACAAAGTTTTTTTAAAACTATAAAAAATCAAAATTTACTTAAGGTTTGCCTAAATTTTACTATAAAATTAATGAAAATTGAAGTTACAAAAGTTTTATAAAAAATTTATTTAAGGTATATTTAAGTTACACCAATGATTTACCTAATATTTAACAGAAAATTAATAAAAGTTAAAATTAGATAAGATTTATTCAATATTTATCAAGATTTACTTAAGGATTATCCAAAATTTGCCTAAGGTTTGTTACAAAATTAATAAAAATTAAATTTACAAAAGGTTTATCAAATATTTACTCAATGTTTACTTAAATTATATCAAATGTTTACGAAAAAATTAATAAAAATTGAAGTTACACAAGGTTTATCAATAATTTATTTAAGGTTTACTCAAGTTATACCCAATGTTTACAAGAAAATTAATGAAAGTTGAAGTTACATAAAGTTTATTCAAGATTTACCATAGCATACCTGAGGTTTACCCAAGATTTATCCGAAATTTACCAAAAAATTAATAAAAATTAAAGTTACAAAAGATTTATCCAAGACTTATCCAATGGTTTACCCGAGATTTACTTAAAATTTATTACAAAATTAATGAAAGTTGAAATTATATAAGGTTTACCCGAAATTTACCGAATGTTTACTATGAATTAATGAAAATTGAAATTACAAAAGGTTTATTAAAAATTTATTTAAGGTTTATTTAAATTATACCCCAGATTTAACCAATGTTTATAAGAAAATTTATCAAAATTGAAGTTACATAAGATTTACCTAAATTTATCCAATATTTACCCAATATCAACTTAATCTCTCAACTAAAAATTACCAAAAATCTACCCAAGATTTATCAAAGTAAATAACCTTAATTAAGTTAATTAAATACAAGTTTATATATATATTTTTTGTAATTAAGCTTTGTCCAAGGTTTACTTTGGTAATTAAGTTAATTAAATTCAAGTTTACTTATTTTTTTGCTAATTAAATTAATTAAATAATGATTAAAAATAAATAAATAGATGTATAAAGATAAAATAGTGGCCATACAAGTTAATAAAATTCTTAATCCATGTTTAAAATGTGAAAAATGACTATTTTATATCGAAATTAAATAAAAAATGTACTAAATACATAATAAAATCTAATATTTGAAGAAAAAAATTGTAAAAATTAAAATATAGAAACTAGGAATGAAAACACATAAATTTTGTAGGTAAACTTGAAAAAATCTTTCAAATGTTAGTACTCCGAGTAAATTTTCCTATGTTTTATTTATTTTTAATTATTTTATATATATTTTTTATAGAATTTGATAAAATTATTATTGATATTATTTTATAAAAGAAATGCTACAAACAATAATTTTCAAATTTTTTTTATTTTATATGCAAATATAATTTTAAATTATTAATTATTCCATGCATTCTAAAAATGATTAATATGTTTTTTTAAAAAGAAAAATAATTTTATTGATTTAAACTAGTAATATATCGATAAAAATATTGATAAAAATTCACTAAAAACTGTAGAGGAGAAAACAGTGAAAAAATAATTAATATGTCAATCCCATATTTAATGTGTTAGACAAATATTTTTCAAAAAAACAATAATAATGTAAAATATTTTATGTTCCTGTAAAATAAAATAAACAAACCACATTATTGATGAAAAGATATGTTTTATTTTAATTTTGGTTTTTCTAATGAAATATAATTAATAAAAGAAAATGAAATTACTGTGTTTATTCTAAGAATAATAAAAATTTAATTTTAAAATATTTTTTTGGGTCAAAATTGAACACTTATAGAGACAAATATTCAGTTGGTCGAGTAATAGACCAAACAGGTCCGGAGAATAATATTGGAGTATAAAAGATTTTACCGAGAGAAATAAGAATGAATTTCCAATACTACAAAAATTTAAAGAATTTAAATTCTAGAAAAATGAATATTGAAGATCTCATTCCATAAAAAATAAAATATAGAACTTAAATTTGGAATGTAATTCCATTCCTATTCCAAAAATTTGTACACCAAGCAAATCACTCAAATAGATCTCTTTATTTTAACTTGTTAGAAGGTTAATGTATATGTATGTGAGCATATTAAGCATGCTAAGTTTGAGATATTCTTTAAAATCTTTAATTAGCATTTGACTAAGTTGAAGATTAATAGAATTGCTATGAATCTCATGGCGGAGAATTTTATGATTGAGAAGTGCTATCAATACTTTTTTATATACTTTTAATGCAAAAAAGATAAAATATGTTTTTTTATTTATAAAATATCAATATTTTAATAATAAAAATTAACGTTTTTTAGAAAAAAGTGTATAAAAAGCGTTGATACCACTTGTCTTTAAAATTTTAATTTCTTTTAGGTAAAGGTGCAAATATAATGGATATTTTTAGCTTCAAACCATTTAGTTTCAACCATTTAATAATCTAGGCAACTATTAAAATGGTAAAACACTCTATTCTAAATTCTAGAGGTACCTTATACCAAAGATATAATTCAAATGATCCAGTTAAAGGGGAATAGACTCATATCAGCTTACCTCATCTATTGATAGTGGCGGAACTACATACATTCAAGAGGGGGCTATAGCCCCTTTTAAAATTTTAAAATATATGTAATAATATATAAATTTATACTATTTTTAATATTTTTCTTCCTAAAAAAAATAGATAATAGACAATTATGTAATGCTCAAAATTGATTTAGATGAGTTAATAAATAAATATGTACTTTAAACTGCTAAAATTTCAATTTTTAATGACAAACATTTAATTAGTTAAACTATTCAAGTTGCATCACTATTTAATTTGATTTCTAATATATTTAATGTTATTGGGGTTCATATAAATATTATGATATGTTTCGAGAAAAAAGAATGACTCAATTTAGAGAAGCACTTTAAAATAGTGAAATTTGTAGTGGGACGGTGTCTAAATCAAGAAATTGGGCTAAAAAAGCCAAGTGATACTCATTTGGAGTTCATATTATGACACTTTAATAAATTTGATTTTAAACTTTTTTCGCTATTCTTAATGTTTTAGAATATATTGTGAAAGATAGTATCACTCTATACTAAAAGGCTGACACAAATAGAATTTTATATTTAGTGCAAACTTTCAATTTTGTATTTGATGAAAAATATATTGGGAGTAACAAATGAGCTATTATTAATGTTGCAAAAAAAGAATTAAGATATTGTAAATGTTATGACTTAAGTTAAAAATTTGCAAAGATCGATAGTAATTAATGAGAAATAAAAGTTGAGATTCTTTATTTGAAGAAGTTATATCATTTTGTACCAAACTAAATATTGATATTCCTGATATGAATAATATTTATATGTTCAAAGGAATGTTACGATGCATAACTCTAATAGCTACAAATTTACATAATTATAAAGTGGATTTATTTTATAGTGTTATGGATATGCAACTACAAGAGTTTAATGATCGATTTTCTGAGATAACTACTGAGTTACTGCTTTGTGTGGAGTGTCTTAGTGCTGATAACTTTTTTACAACTTTTAATAAGCAAAAGTTGATCCATTTTGCTCAATTTTATTCATATAATTTTTTTCAAGTTGACTTGATGACACTTGAGAATCAATTTGAAATTTATCTCAGTGACATGCACTTTAGTAGTGATTTTATAAACTCAAAAGATATTGTAAATCTAGCTGAAAAATTGGTTGAGATAAGAAGACATCTTGTATATCTATTGATCTATTTACTCATGAAATTAACATTTGTCTTACCTATTACTACTGCCACTATGGAGAGAACATTTTCTGCAATAAAATTTGTAAAAAGCCGTTTACGTAATCAGATGGAGAGAAGGTTGGATGAATGACTATTTGGTTATATATACTGAAAATGATGTTTTTATCAATATTGACAATGAATTAATTGTATAACTTTTTTAAAATATACTCATTTAGGATAATTATGAATTTTGGTTATATTTTTATACAATTTTATTTGTAATTTTTAAAATATTTTTATATCTTGACAATTATTGATTTTAATATTATATATTTATTTAAAAATTTATTTAAGTATCAATAATTTAATTGAATTATATATTAATGTATTATGAAAAAATTAGTATATAAAATTTAGCCCTCCAAGTCGGGATTCGCTCCGCCACAGCCTATTGAGATTATTACTTATTACTACATAAAGAAGATTGAGTCACTATAACTTTATTTTTTTCAATGTGAAACCGAAGAAAGAAAAAAAATAATAATTAAAATGGAACTTGGTAACAAATAATTCATTTGCTGTTGATGGCATTAAGCCAATTAAAATATAGCCGTCAGCTTTCTAAGAAATTAGCTTAAAGACGTTAATTGTTTACCTTCTACAAGTATTAATTTAAGTTTAAATTTCCTTAAATTGAATTATTAATTTTAAATATTAATTTAGATAAACATTTCAAAAATTGAATAGATAATTAATTTCATAAAGTCATAGAAAAATTGGCGGAGGATTTTCATTGATTCTGTAATTTTCTCTAACACACGAAACACAGTTCCGTAATTTGATGTGTTTTTCTACTTCAAAAATAAATGGCCATTTGATTTAGTATCTGGAGTTAATCTGGTACGTGTTGAATATAATCTAAAAATTACATAATATATTTTTAAAAGTATTTAAAACAACTATATATTTAAGACTTAAATTTAAAATTTTTGATTAAACTGAAAAAATTTGGTTTGTATCACTTGGTCTTGAAAGTCCATTGGCGAATTTTAACATCATTTCTGGGCAATTAAGTCTATTCCTATCGTCATTTAATTTGATTCTATTGAAGGATTTCCTTTCCTGCAACTTTTGTGAAATTTCATATACAACTACACTTTATTCAATCTAAAGTCCTCAACAAATTTTTTTTGGAAAATTAAAATAGTCAAGAATAAATAAATATCTTATCTAAATGTATCTTTATTTACAATGCAGTTTGCGTCAGCAGTCACACATCATCAAAATTTACATGCATATATTAGAATCATGAGAGATTTTTAAGTATGTTGGTCTATTATATCAAATTAATTATACAATCGTATATATTCAATTGTTTTATTTTTATTAACAATTAAATATATATTATCGTGTTGTTAGTTTGATCTATAAATAACATGATAGATCCGATTTATTCAAAAATTTATTCAGAATCACGTATATATAAGAACTGAGTTGATTGTTAATAGTCTTTTGGTCTTTGTCTTGTTTAATGAAAATATTGAGTACTGAGAAATCATCCACTCAAGGGGAAAAAAATGTTTCTTTTTACGCGAGGTATCGAAGGAAAGTATTTGATTCCAATTCTTGTCATGTTAGGAAATTTCCTTCTACCTTCAGTCTTGTAGAGGATCAATATTAAATTTAAGATATACTTTTGTTATGACTAATTTCCAATTGTATGCGAATTCAGTTAGCTCCAATTGATTCAATTTATTTTAATTTCATTTCCCTTTTGATGCATTTAAATTTTACTTTATGTTCCTAACAACTATTAGCCCTTTTTCTACAGGGTGTTATAGATTGTATATTCTTTGTTAGACCATTGATATGTAAATATTCTAATTAAATATAGTCTTTGTATATAAATGTACCTATTTGTATCAATAAAAATATGAAAGTATTTTACTCCCATTTTATGTTACATGGTATCAGAGCAATAGAATAAAATTTGAGTTTGTAATTTTTATTTCTTGGATTATTTGTCAATTTGACATATTAGAGTTTCAAATATTATCGGTGTTATTGTCCCGATCTTAATAAATATCTTGTATCTTCTTATGTCACTTTTTTGGAAGACACCATATTTTCCATCTTTGATCATAGCAAGTCAGAGGGAGGATGATGATTTGTTCGTCTACACTATTATATCATCTTAACTCGATTCTGATTCGGCTTCTGCAAACTTTAAATGAGACTCGTGTTGATTATCTTTGTAATAAGTTCAGCATAATCAATATCTATATTTCAGCTTGAAGAGAAGTGTTATAGATTGTATATTTCTTATTAGGCCCTTGATTAGCATTATAGATATCCTAATTAGTGTGATATCCTAATTAATATTGTTTCCTAATTAAATATAGTTTTGTATATAAATATACCTATTTGTATCAATAAAGATATGAAAACATTCTACTCCCATTTTATATTACAATGCCAAATTGCATAAATGAGATTAACTACTTCTGTTTAGAGGTGTTTGCATATTGGTTTGCTTCGAATTAAGTATAATATTCAATTCAATCCATAATTTATGAATTACAAATTTTTCAATCCAATCCAACCTATGGATATACAAAAACTAATCCAATCCAAACCATGATTGCCGATTAGATTGGATATATTGTTTACTTTTATTTAATAATAATAATGTTTCATAAATATCTATAACATTTCAAAAACTTTTAATTCACTATATAAACTACTTAATATCAAGTCATATTATAAAAATTACAATAGAAATTTTACTAAATTTTTTAAGTATTTTAAATTTTAAATGGAATATATTTTTTAAATAATAAAAAGTGCATTACAAATACTAGATTAGCAAAAAAATTATTAATAACTTTAGTTATGTTTTTTAATTAATTTAATACTGTTATTTATGTAATATTTTTTTTGTCAATCCTCTAATAACATAGTTAAAGAAAAGAATATATGTAGTTGCTAAAAAATTAGATTATAAATGGTTGCAGTTTTAGTTGAATTAATTTAATTGATAGAAAAATAATAATTAACATGGTTAAAAATAAATTTCAATGATTGATAAAAAATTGAAAAATAAATTATATATAGTTGAATTAGATACATATAATTGTATATAGTTTAATATATTACAATTAGATACAAATCATTTAATATAATTAAAATAAATAAATAAGTAAATAGATTGATTTATTATATAATTATGATACATTTATTGGAAAGTAGATTATTTTATAATCAATTGCACTTAAATTAGTTTACAAAATCATATATTAATATATAATTTTGATTTACTGTATAATAAAATTAGAATAAATTATAAATATTAAAAAATATAATTGGTAATAAAAGAAATTATAAACAAAAATGAAACTATATATATATATATATATGCAGATTGTGAATCAGTTTGTTGATTGAAATATAAAAAATTCAATCTAATCTATAAAATACGGTTTGAAAAAAATACAAACTAATTCAATCCACTATATTTTTAAAATTATAGTTTGATTATGCATTGGTTGGGTTTGGGTGAATCGGATGAATACCCTACTACTGTTGTATTGCTTCAGGTATATTATACAAAATATTGGTCAATAAGAAATAAACTTGGTAATCATTCTAAACAATTTGTAATTTCCTTTTTCGTGTCTCCATTTATACGATAACGAGCATGTAGCTGGATATCTAAGTTTGAATTTAATACTTCTTATTAAATTGAAAGAGTTTCGGTCTTTTAACTTTTGGGTAAAACAAATTGTAATTTAACACAAGTTGTGTGTATAAGACATCGTAATCAGATTCTTTGATCGCTCACGCAATCAACGTCTGTTCAAATAAAAACTCATTACACAAATTCTTTCCTTCATTAACTTCAGTCTCTTCAATATGGCTCTGAGGTCCCGAAAAGCTGGAGAAAAAGCCACGCTTGATCAACAACCTCCATCACCAGCAAAACGCAACCAGCGAAGATGGAGGACGGCTTTCACTGCTATTTACTTCACAAGACTTCTTGTTTCCCTGTCCAAGAAAGTTGTCCAAAACCAGACAAGGCAATTCTTGCGCTCCCTCTCCTATGTTGCCATCCCTGTCGATGAAGAAAACCCAGGTCAGGAACTAATTAAGCCTTGGATTGATGTCAATCAGAAACAGTTATCTGAATTGATCAAAAAGAGAAGCCTTGAATCTTTAAACCAAGTGGGAGGGGTCAGACAAATTGCTGCACTTCTCCTAAGCAACGCCAAGGAAGGTATCAGCGGGGATGAGGCTGATATTGCACATAGAAGAGAGGTTTTCGGTGCCAATAAGTTCCAGAAACCACCTGCGAAAAGCTTCTTCAGCTTCGTCTTTGAAGCATTCAAAGATGCCACCATTATCATTTTGTTGGTCTGTGCAATTTTGTCTCTGGGATTTGGCATTAAGCAGCACGGTCCCAAAGATGGCTGGTACGACGGAGGGAGCATAATTGTTGCTATTTTGCTTGTAATTGCTGTGTCTTCTGTGAGCAACTTTAAGCAATCCAAGCAATTTGAGAAGCTATCAGATGAGAGCAACGATATAAAAGTGCAAGTGGTGAGACATGGCAGGCACCTTACCATATCAATATTCGATATTGTGGTGGGGGATGTTGTTTCTTTGAAGATCGGGGATCAGATACCGGCCGATGGATTGTTCCTGGAAGGTTATTCTCTGAAGGTAGATGAATCCAGCATGACAGGTGAAAGTGAACATGTTGAAATCGATGGCATCAGAAACCCATTTCTTCTTTCAGGAACCAAGGTGATTGACGGGTTCGGTTCCATGCTTGTTACATCTGTTGGCATGAACACAGCTTGGGGTGAAATGATGAGCTCCATAACCCGCAATTTAGAGGAACAGACCCCATTACAGGCACGCCTCAACACACTGGCTTCTTACATTGGTAAGGTTGGGTTATCAGTAGCTATACTGGTTCTTGCAGTTCTGTTGATTCGTTACTTCACTGGAAGCACCAGATATGAAAATGGGCAGAGAGAGTTCAACGGAAGCAGGACCAAGGTCGATGATGTTGTCAATTCAGTAGTGGCAATTATCGCAGCTGCTGTGACAATTTTGGTAGTTGCGATTCCAGAGGGTCTGCCTCTAGCTGTGACTCTAACTCTGGCTTATTCTATGAAGCGAATGATGAAGGACAGTGCCATGGTCCGTAAACTCTCTGCTTGTGAAACAATGGGTTCAGCTACAACAATCTGCACAGACAAAACTGGAACTCTTACTCTTAACCAGATGACAGTCATAGAGTTTTGGCTCGGAGAAGTTCCGATTTATCAAAGTGAAACTTCAAATGAAATGGAACCCACCATCTATGAATTGCTGCAAGAAGGAATTTCCTTAAACACAGTAGGCACGGTGGACATACCAATCACTGCATCAGCTCCTGAGATTTCTGGTAGTCCAACTGAAAAGGCAATCCTTTCTTGGGCTGTATTCAATTTGGGTATGAAAATAAATGAAACAAAGCAAAATTGTGAGATAATACATGTAGAGGCATTCAATTCGGAGAAAAAAAGGAGCGGGGTATTGATGAGGAGGATCAATGATAAGGCAATTCATACTCATTGGAAGGGAGCAGCCGAGATCATATTAGCGACGTGCTCACATTACTATCTTAGAAATGGAGCAGTCAAAGCCATGGATGAGGATGATAGATTACAAATTGGAAGAATTATTCAGGGTATGGCAGCCAAAAGCCTACGTTGCATTGCATTCGCCCACACAAAAGTTGCAGAAGAAAACAATTATGCTGAATTATCTTGGAAAAAGCTCGAAGAAACCGAACTCACATTGTTGGGGATTGCAGGACTGAAAGACCCGTGTCGACCAGGAGTTAGAAAAGCAGTGGAATCATGCAAGAAAGCAGGGGTGAATGTGAAAATGATCACGGGAGACAACATGCATACAGCAAAATCTATAGGTGTTGAATGCGGAATTCTCAATCTTGAAGATGATATGGAAAAAGCTGTGGTAGAAGGAGCACAATTCAGAAATTTCTCTCACGAAGAGAGACTCGTGAGGATTGAAGACATTCGAGTAATGGCAAGGTCATCCCCATTCGACAAGCTGCTGATGGTACAGTGCTTGAAACAGAAAGGGCATGTGGTGGGAGTCACTGGTGATGGCACAAATGACGCTCCGGCTCTAAAGGAAGCAGACATTGGGCTAGCCATGGGAATACAGGGCACAGAGTTGGCCAAGGAAAGCGCAGACATAATTATCTTGGATGATAACTTCGCTTCGGTTGTGACAGTGCTGCGGTGGGGGAGATGTGTCTACAACAACATTCAAAAGTTCCTTCAATTTCAGCTAACTGTCAATGTTGCTGCTCTTGTTATCAACTTCGTTGCAGCAGTATATTCAGGTAAAGTCCCTCTAACTGCAGTTCAGCTGCTGTGGGTAAACCTAATCATGGACACCTTGGGAGCACTAGCCTTAGCAACCGAGCCGCCTACCGATGATCTCATGAAAAACCCACCTGTGGGTAGATCTGAGCCTCTCATGAGCAAAATCATGTGGAGGAATCTGATGGCTCAAGCCCTGTATCAGGTAATGGTCTTGCTAGTGCTAGAGTTCAAGGCAAAATCCATCTTTGATGTGAATGACAAACTTAAGAACACTATCATCTTCAATACTTTTGTCCTGTGCCAAGTGTTTAACGAGTTCAATTCAAGGAATATGGAAAAGAATAATATATTCAAAGGAATATGGAAGAACAAATTGTTCTTAGTGATAATTGGGATTACCATAGTTCTTCAAGTGCTGATGGTTGAGCTTCTGAAGAGGTTCGCTGGCACGGAGAGGCTAAACTGGGGGCAATGGGGTGCTTCTGTTGGCATTGCAGCTCTGTCTTGGCCAATTGGTTGTCTAGCAAAGTGCATTCCAGTTTCTAGGAAGCCCAAATAGATCTTGAACCTGGAAACACTTAGCAGAATAAAACTTGAAGAATACTTCAATAGTTCAATGTTTTTTTATTAGCTACCATTACTGTGTCATTTCTTTTAAAGAATTAATTTATCTAAATTTCAGATTTGTATAAAGATTGAATATTTAAGTCATGACACTACAAGAAAATATGGGTTAAATAACGCTAAAAAAGTCGCCGAAATATATTACCAAGGCAAGAAAAACACTAACAGCGTCATTAAATTAGTATTATATATATATATAGGAAAAGAAAGCAATGTCCATCATTTAGACTGCAAGATAAGGCTCAACACGCCTTGTTGGCCAAGGCTGCTTCCTGAAAAGGTCTGTGCATCACACCCAATAATTTTTCAAAAAGAAACAGTAAACCATAATACTTTTGGAGCAGAAAAAGGGAAAATCTCTAATTCCTGGAAGCTGCACAACAAACAAATGTAAAATTGTCAAATAGCTTCTGTATATTTTGGGGAGTCCGTAGACACAATATCATGCATTTAATTGTTTTAATAAAAATAAAACAATTAAATACATGTCATTGTGTCATTGACTTGGTATAATAAACATAGTTTACCTAAGAATTTCTCTCCTTTTAGGATCATACTAAAGAATTGGAAAGTAAAAAGTCATATATTATATGAGCTCATTCTATCAATCACCAAACAATCTCAGTTTTTTGGGTGGCAATTTCTGTTGAGCTAAGCAACTAGATGACACTCATAGGTATATAAGACAAAACATCAAAAGTAAAACCTAATTAAGAAAGTTGGAAAATTAATTAAGAGTAAGAGATACAGATCGAACATGAGAAAAATAAAGGAGAGTACCTTGTTATTTTCTGATTAACCTCACAAGTTAGCAACTTGTAGGGTTCAACTTTTGAATTTCCTTGGCGGTTGCCTATAGATAGGTCCAACAACTAAGTCAGCCCTTTTCCATTTATAACGTTCGGATTAATTATACGAATAGTATTAAAATTTGTAATTTTATTATAAAGAGAAATTTTCGTCCTCTACCGTTTTTTAATTGTTTTTTTCAATATTACTGATAGTTTTTTTTTATTTTCATCTTCACCAACTAATTTTTCATCTGTTCTTCATTGCTACTCTGACTTCTCTTGGCAGTCTTTACACCATTTTTATCCTAGGTATACCGATTTGATCGTTTCAACCTTTTCATCTTCTTCGAGATCTACCATCACAGACTTTCTCTTATTTCCGATCTGGTCTTCTCCGATCTCGTTGCCTTTGTCCTTTCTGCTTTTTCGAAGAAGAGAAAAATCACTACCGAGATTCATGATAATATTGCAATTATTTTTAGGATTTGACTTTCGCTCTAAGTTCAATGAATTCATCAAGTTGCTCTAAGAAGAAGCTTTGATATTGAGTTTGTTTATTACTTTTTTTGAATTTTTGTCTATATTATTGATTATTTCTTTTTTGTTCTTTATTTCTTTTTTGTAAAAATCACTAAGATATCCCCAAAGTATACCCAAAGCATCCCCAATGTATTCACATGGAATTCTCAAAGGTATACCGAAATATTCCTAAGGTATCCCCAAGTTATACCTAAGGTATGCCCAAGGTATACCAAATTTTATAGTTTTTGTTTACAACTGTTTTAGGCTAAGGTATCCCAAAGATATACCCAAGGTATGCCCAAGGTATACCAGACTTTATAGCCTTTGTTCACAATTGTTTTAGGCCAAGGTATCTCCAAGATATACCCAATGTATGCCAAACTTTATAGCCTTTATTCACAACTATTTTAGGCTCAAGGTATCCCCAAGATATACCAAAGGTATGCCCAAGATATACCGAGCTTTATAGCCTTTGTTTACAACTATTTTAGGCCCAAGGTATCTCCAAGATATACCCAAGGTATCCCAAAGGTATATTGGACTTTATAGCTTTTGTTCACATAATAATTTTAGGTCTAAGATATACCCAAGGTACGACCAAGGTATACCAGGGATTATCTTATGTTATGCTAAGTACTTTAAGCCGAAGGTACATCTGAGATATACTCAAGGTATACAGGAGGTAATGGTATAATTGTAGAAAAAATTTTCTAGTAAAATTGAAAAAAGATTGATGGAAGGTAAAGTTGTAATTATTTTTCCTGTTTTGGTATTTATGAAAAATTCCCTATTATAAATTGGTAATAAAACTTCTAATTATTGCAGTTTGATACTAAAAGTTTCAGAAATATTGTAATTTGGTTCCTAAAATCAATTTCCAACATCGGAATAAAACAAAATGTTGCTTTTAGATTGTCTTTGAATATGATTTTTTGTTGTTAAAATTTATATTTTTTGTTTGGTACAGACATTGAAGACCATTAATCGATGGTAGTGGGGTAGCTATAGCAATACATAAAAAGAATATAGTAAAAGTGTGGGACCATGGTCAAAATGGCTATTGGAGCTTCAAGTACATTGAAAACCCATTTGCCTTATTTTAAAATTGATATGTTTACTTATTTGCTGCATATTTGGAAACATGGAAGCCCTACATAGCTTTATTTTATTGAAAAGTAGAGTTAGAATTGTTTTTTGTTTGTTTGTGATAATGGGTCTCAATTGCATATGTAAGTTCCATGCACGTACAATTTAAGTGCATCTCATTATAGTTAAAAGGATAATCTTAAAAACACAAAGAGAAAAAGTTAAAAGGAGAGTTCATTGTCATCCATTATCAAGTACCAAACTGACTAATTAGTAAGTTTAGAAAAATATTTGTACCAAGAAGTAAAAATGCATGAATGCTAGTATTTGATTTTCTTTTTAGATATATGTGACAACATATGTTTATATTTCAGCTTCTAATCAATTTTACTGTAGTAGTAGGAAATAATATACAAATGTATATGAAAAGTGGGGATATATTAGATCCTTCTTGAGTTTATATTGTTTTGATTTATTCCTAATTTTTAAACCATATAAATATATTTATTCCTATGTTACTTATTGATTTAGATAAAAAGAAAACTATTATTATTACACGTTGGCTATTATTATCCAAAGGCATCACATATCCAGATATCTCATTTTGGCTATTATTATAATAATAATAGTTTTGCATAATACGTGGAACATTATTATATTTCTCTTATAAAATCTATATCAAAAAAGAGTTTATAAAAATAAAAGCTTTGTTGGTCAATAGGTACTTTATATGTGATGTCTTTGCCTTGTTTTTATTTTTTTGATAATAGGTCTTCATTACATGTAAGCTCCATCAATGCATAATTTCAGTGCATCTCATGATATGCATATTTTTATAGGGGCTAAAATAAGAGATGACATATGGGTGAGGGAGGAGCGGAAATGACGGATGGCAGATCTGAAATGGGTAAGGGTATTGGTTATATGAGAGATGGCAGTGATAAGGGAGGTGAAATGGAAGATGTAGTGGTAATAGTATGACTGATAGTGATGATAATGAATAAAACAACCATGAATCAAGCGATGAGAAAACAAATATAGGGAAATAAGATAGAGCTGAAAAAGATAATGGTAATCATGGAAAAGCAGTTAAGGAGGTTGTATATGATAGTGACTATGATGTAGTTGATGATGATGAAGATTTGTAGGATGAATTGAGGGCAAATTAATGAAGAATGGGAGTTATTTCATGTGGAGATGGGTAATGTTAGCAGGTTAGTAGGAAGCAGGCCCAAAAAAAGTAAAACAGATGTTAGTAGTGCTAATATTGAAAAATCTATGCATTTTGATCTTCAAGATGAAGGATCATCTGATTATGGAGCTGGAAGGGATGAGTTAGTTTCAGACTCAAATACAGAAGGTGAAGCACTTGATGCAAGCAAGAAAAAAAGAAAGCATTATCCAAAATTTCATGCTGGCAGAAATATGGACAATCCTAAATGGTTTTTAGGCCTAGAGTTAAATAATAAAAATCTTTTAAAGAAGCATGTAAAAGTCAGACTATTAGACGTAGATGGTAGGTCTACTTTCCAACAAATGATGAAGACAGGGTAAAGTGCAAGTGTCACAAAGATGACTGCCCTTTCTTCATCTATGTTAGCAAGCGAAAAATGAAGAACACAACAGACTCTACCTTCCAGGTAAAATTTTTCAATCTGAAATATACATGTGGAAAGAGCAACACAAACTTCCATTTGATAGCTAAATTTCTAGCAGAAAAATATTTGGATGAGTTTAGGGATAATCCAAATTAGGAGGTGCAAGCTTTCATTAATAGGATAAAAAAAGATATGAAATTTAATATTGATAAAATGAAAGCTTGGAGAGTTAAGAATTATGCTCTGAAGGCCATAATTGGATCAGAAGAAATTCAATTTGCCAAGATGTATGATTATAAGCTGGAACTGATGCAGACCCATCCTGGTACTACTATTGAGTTTAAGGAACCTAAAGGAAAATTTGAAGGTATGTATGTGTGTTTAGGAAGTATAAAGGAGGCTTTTAGTGAGGAAGGCATGAGACCACTAGTGTGCCTAGATGGATGTTTCTTAAAAGGCATTTATAGTGGTCAACTCCTAGTTGCCACATCAATAGATGCAAATGATTACATGTTCCTATTAGTATGGGCTTGGTGTAAGGTTGAGAATTTTGACAATTAAGACTGGTTTATTGAGTTGATTAAGGAAGATTTTAGAATGAACAACCCACATCATTGGATTTTTATGAGTGATCGCCAAAAGGTACATGTTCTCGAACTCATATTTATTAGTTAAAGTATTGTCTTGCTAAACATGCATTATTTGAGTACTATTGTCTTGTTAAACATACTGTACATGTTCTTGAACTCATATCTATTAGTTAAAGTATTATTGATAAAATTGTTTTAAATATTAATGCTGTGTCAAAGCATTTCCTTGAGTTTGTATATCAATTATGTGTAAGGCATATGGAGCAAAATACGAGAAAGAAGTTTAGGGATTCAAATTTATTGGACTTGTTGAAGCAGGCTACTAGATCAACAACAATGGCCGATTTGAATAATTTTTTGCATGAAATTGAAGAGAAATATCCTGATGCAAAACTATGGTTAGATGAAAGACCCACAACTCATTGGTCTAGGGCAAGTTTCAAGACCACAGCAAAATGTGATATTCTTTTAAACAATCTCAGTGAGTGCTTCAACAAATACATTCGAGCTGCAAGAGAAAATCCCATTCTCACCATGTTTGAAATGATTAGGACACATTTGATGAAAAGAATTAAAAGCAAACAATTGAAGGCTAGAAGATGGAAGGGCCTTTTATGTCCTAAAATTTAACAGTTGAGTCATCAGGTGGGCCTGAGAGGCAAGTGTATGGAATGGATGGGCAGTTTGTAGTTAATTTATTAAAGACGATATGTACTTGCAGAAAATGACAGCTAATATGTATTCCTTATATGCATATTTGTGCGTGCATCTTTGACAATAATAAGCAGCCGGAACAATATGTTGACACATGTTATAGTGTGCAGACATACAAAAGAGTATACAACCATGTGATTCACCCTGTTAGTGGAGCTGGTTTTATGGGAGCCACAACCACACCCACAAAGTATTTTTACCCCTCCATCATTGTACATCTGAAAAAGAAAAGAGGTAGGAAGTAGAAAGTAAGAAGAAAGGATCCTGATGAGATCATGCAGAAAAAGGGAAATAAGCATGTGCAAAAGCTATTAAGAATGGGTAGAGTTTTTATGAGGTGCAGTGTTTGTAATTCTACATACCATAACAAGAGAATTCATGGAAAGTCAACAAGAAATGTAAGTGGCATCTTAATTTGCTTGACCATGACATAGAATTTACATAAATTCTATTCTAACTGTTATTTTGTGTAATTGAATAGGCATTAGTGGGTGAATCAAGTAGGCAGCCACATAACAAAAATCCATCACCAGTAAGGAGCAGTCCAACAACTTTAAGATGGATGATGGATGTTAGTGACAATCTATAACCCAGAGTTTGATTACTTGCTATGTATATTTGGTTGTACTTCTGTGTAACTTGCATTTCATTTTCGTTTGCAGGGTTCTTCTCAAGTTGTGCAACCTCATGCCAATCAACCAATTCAGGCAAGCTAAACTAATGAACTCATGCCGGCCAACCAACCTACGACAGTTAAGCAACTAACACAACATGCATTGCATTCCATTTAATTGATGGCCTCTCAATAAGTGCATTAACTACATGTCTTTTACATTTTTATCTATTTTGAAACTTAATATATTGTTTGTGGTTGAATTTGAAGGGTTCAAGTTGGATTGATCAAGCATTTTCTAGCCAAAGAAGTACCAACATAACCTTCGCCATTGATGGTTCTCAAGAAATTCATATCATGAAAAAATACAACAGAAAGAGGAGTCAATTTAAAGGATGATAAAAATATGTTTGATCTGTTAATTTTGTTGCATTAGATTGATTTTGAAGTTCACATATTCATTATTAAGTTGATCCATGTAATATTGATGTATTTTGTTGGCTCAATTGGTGACTTTTGCAACTTCTTAATACAAAAGAGCCACATTACTTGGTATTTTTATGCACTTAAATCTAGTTGAATGTGTTTTTTATAAGCTAGTCAAAGTACTTGGATATTTTGTAACTTTTTAAGCCATTATTTGTAGTTGTAGTTAGTTTTGACTTTATAAATATGAGCCTTTCAGCCAGTTTTCATGCTTTTAGTCACTTTGTGATCTTCATCAATTGTAAATCTTTTGAATTTTGTTGTTAACAAGTGAACAAATTTTGATCAATTGTGAATATTTTGAATTTTGATCATTTGTGAATGCTACCAGCATCTACTTAAATGTGCATGTTATTGTAACAATATGATACTTTATATATAATTTTTGTATCACGACAGTACTTATACAATTACCATTGAAAAAAGAAAGTACCTGATATATCATCATTTTTTCCTTCTCTGATACACTAAACAATAACAACAACCAAACGTTCCCAATAAAACTAAACAATCTAATCTTCAACACAAACTTACATTACCTATATATCAAGTACACAAAAAACTAACCTACCATATTAATTTTTTTCATACATAAACATCTAAATAATCAATGATAAATGAAGTCAACAAACTACAACCATATTTATACAAGACTAGCGAAGAGGTTGCCAAAATAAACTGCAACCTTTGACATTTTTTCTTCATTACATTATAATCCCTATCAGCCTCAGCCAAGCCTTCCAGCTTCCATTTCACAATATTTAACTCATTTTTAAGCTTGATAAAATCACGAACACTTTGATGCTCAATCATGGAGTTAAGACGAAACACTTCACTTAGGAAATTTTCCCTCCTCCTTATAGACACAAGCATCTGGTTAATATGGGGGCTAAATTGCTCATCATGCGACTCGAAGAAAGAACATTAATTTTCCTTTGAAAAATCAAGAAAGAAAATACATACTATTTTAGCAAACTATAATAAAATTCAAACATAGTCATTTATGATTTAATAGAAAACAAAAATAAAAAGAAATCAAGTATTAATCTCATACCTATGCATTACTGACATAAAAAAAACCTTCTTCCCGAGTTTCTCTCAGTCCATGAAAGCCACATTCTCGCTCTCACTCCA
Organism: Balakata baccata; assembly: GCA_949630135.1. Taxonomy (NCBI): domain Eukaryota; kingdom Viridiplantae; phylum Streptophyta; class Magnoliopsida; order Malpighiales; family Euphorbiaceae; genus Balakata; species Balakata baccata. Next base: position 21,928 of record CATIWF010114301.1, read on the forward strand.
CAACGACAAGTTACATCGTGGTTAACTTCAATGCCACTGTACGGCTTTATTGTCTATGGCTCTGATTCAAACGATGAAGAATGGTGAGAAAATGACCATAAAAGTGAAGAGAATGGAAGAAGACTCTGAACCACCACAAAAAATTTTATTTCGTTTGTGTTAGGATTTAAAATAAAAGAACGAAAAGTAAAATCTTCTAACTTTTTAGTTTAGAATATAATGACATGGATATTACACATATTAGAAATTATTTAATTAAGACTAATGTGTCATATCCATATCAGCTCTGTGTCATATGATTTAATAGTAGGAGACAGCATGTGATTTTCAATTACAAAATAATTGTTTATGAGATTTTGTATTATAAATTAAAGTTCAGATACCAAATTGTCACATGTTACGTGATTCAGTTACCATCTATGTAATTTACCCATAGGAAGGAAACAACCTAAGTATTACCACGGATTTTTACGTCGTTCACGAATTACTTGTTTGTGATTTGATCCAGGGAAGATTTGACTGAAAGATTTACACCTTAATCATGGGAAACTACTTTGTAATTTCCTGATACTGACAGGAATCTACAGTGAAATTTCCTGCTCTTAAATTAATGTGTTCACCGCTCTATAAAAGAATCCACTCCTCGCATAATATCTCACTGGTTATTCTGATAGTTTTCCTTGGTTATAATAATGTCTCTCGGAGCTAGAAACCCTAACCACATAGTTATGCTTGATCCTGAACGTCCTTTCCTGGCCAAACGCCATCATAAAAGGTGGCGGTTGGCTTTCACAGCCATATATTTTACTAGGGTTCTTGTTTCCTTGTCCAAGAAAGTTGTTGAAGAGCAAACAAAGCTCTTACGCTCCCTTTCCTATGTTGCCGTCGAGGTTGCTGATGATAGCCCACATGGGAAACATGCGTCTTTGATAAACATTGATCAAGAAACACTCACCCAGATGGTAAAAGAGAAGATCCATGACTCCTTGACTCAACTAGGAGGAGTTAAGAAAGTTGCCCTAATTCTTCAAACTGATGTAAAGGAAGGATTGAGTGACAGCGAAGCTGATCTTGCACATAGAAGAAATGTTTTTGGTGCAAATAGATATAATAAGCCACCTGCTAAAAGTTTTCTCAGCTTCATCATTGAAGCACTCAAGGACACAACCATTATCATTCTTTTGGTCTGTGCTATTATGTCCTTGGGATTTGGTATTGCGCAGCACGGCATAAAAGATGGCTGGTATGATGGAGGAAGTATCATTGTTGCCATCTTTCTTGTTGTTATCGTCTCAGCTGTGAGCAACTTCAAGCAATCCAGGCAATTTGTGAAGATTTCTAATGAGAGCAGTGACATAAAAGTGCAAGTGGTGAGAGACGGGAGGCACCATCATATATCTATTTTTGATGTTGTGGTGGGTGATGTGGTGTCTCTGAAGATAGGGGATCAGATACCAGCAGACGGCTTGTTCTTGGACGGTTATTCTTTGAAGCTGGACGAGTCTAGCATGACTGGTGAAAGCGACCACGTTGAGATAAATGGTAGCAGAAATCCATTCTTGCTCTCTGGAACGAAGGTGACTGATGGTTTTGGATTCATGCTTGTCACATCAGTTGGCATGAATACAGCTTGGGGCGATATGATGAGTTCTCTAACTCGGGATTTGGATGAGCAGACGCCATTGCAAGCACGCCTCAACAAACTGACATCATGCATCGGCAAAGTTGGATTAGTAGTGGCTCTTCTTGTTCTAGCTATCTTGACAATTAGATACTTCACAGGAAACACCAAAGATGAATATGGACACAGAGAATATAATGGAAGTAAGACTAAGGTCAATGATATGCTGCATTCAGTAGTGGAGATTATTGCAGCAGCAGTAACTATTGTGGTTGTAGCAATTCCAGAAGGTCTCCCTTTGGCCGTAACCCTTACTCTTGCTTACTCCATGAGGAAAATGATGGCTGATAAAGCACTGGTGCGTAAACTCTCTGCTTGTGAAACAATGGGTTCAGCCACAATAATCTGCACGAACAAAACAGGCACTCTTACTTTGAATCAGATGAAGGTTACGGAATTTTGGCTAGGAAAGGAACTGTTTGAGGATGATGCTTCGATGGAAATAGAACAAGAGGTCTTTTTGTTACTAGCAGAAGGGGTTGCTTTAAATACAACAGGGATTGTCAACGAACCACATTCTCTGGCAATTCCTGACATTTCTGGCAGTCCAACTGAGAAGGCGATACTCTCTTGGGCTGCCCTGGATTTGGGTATAAATATCAATGAAAGAAAGCAAATGTGTGAAATAATGCACATGGAAGCCTTCAATTCCGAGAAAAAAAGAAGCGGGGTTGTAATGAGAAAAAACAACGACAAGGCAACTCATACACACTGGAAGGGAGCAGCCGAAATGATACTAGCAATGTGTTCAAGTTATTATGCTAGAAATGGAGCACTTGTAGGCATGAATGAGGAAGAAAGACAGCAATTTGGAGCAATAATTCATAGCATGGCAACTAAAAGCCTTCGATGCATTGCGTTTGCCCACAAAAAAGTTGTAGAAGAAAATAGGCTGGTATCTGGGATGCTTGAAGAAAATGGATTTTCCTTGTTGGGGATTGTAGGTTTGAAGGACCCCTGTAGAGCAGGGGTTAGAACAGCAGTAGAAGCATGCAAGAAAGCTAGAGTTGTTGTTAAAATGATCACTGGTGATAATGCACATACAGCAAGAGCTATAGCTATAGAATGTGGAATTCTCAGTCCCGAAGAGGATATGAATAACAAAGCAGTAGTAGGAGGTGTTGAATTCAGAAATTACTCACATGAAGAGAGAATGGAAAGGATTGATGATATTAGAGTTATGGCAAGATCATCCCCGCTTGATAAGCTCCTGATGGTACAGTGCCTGAAGGAGAGAGGTCATGTGGTAGCAGTCACTGGTGATGGCACAAATGACGCCCCTGCTCTGAAGGAAGCAGATGTTGGGCTTTCAATGGGAATCCAGGGGACAGAGGTGGCAAAGGAGAGCTCAGACATTGTCATATTGGATGATAATTTCACCTCAGTAGTAACAGTGTTGAGATGGGGGAGATGTGTCTACAACAACATTCAGAAGTTCATTCAATTTCAGCTCACAGTCAATGCTGCAGCCCTCATCATCAACTTCGTTGCAGCCAGTTCTTCTGGTAAAGTCCCTTTAACAGCAGTTCAGCTACTGTGGGTGAACCTCATTATGGACACAATGGGAGCACTTGCATTGGCCACTGACCAGCCCACCAACGATCTAATGACAAAGCCTCCTGCAGGTAGATCTGAGCCACTTATAACTAAGATCATGTGGAGGAATCTTATTGCTCAGGCCTTGTATCAAGTAGCCATTTTACTGATTCTACAATTTAAAGGGAAGTCCATCTTTGGCGTGGAAGAAAAAGTCAAGAATACCCTCATCTTCAATATTTTCGTGCTTTGCCAAATATTCAATGAATTTAATGCAAGGAAGCTAGAGAAAAGGAACATATTCAGCGGGATACTTAAAAACAAGTTGTTCCTAGTGATTATTGGAATCACAATAGTTCTTCAGGTGGTGATGGTTGAGTTTCTTAAGAGGTTTGCAGGTACCCAGAGGCTGAATTGGGGGCAATGGGAAGCTTGTCTTGGCATTGCAGCTGTATCATGGCCAATCGGTTATATTGTAAAGTACATTCCAGTTTCCAGCAAGCAGCTTCCAAGCAACGAGCTTCTGGTTCCTGAAAGCACATAGGCACTGATCAGTACTAACAGAGATTTTAATGCTCATAGTTTTCAGAAGTTTTTACTTATGTAACTATTTAATTTAGTAACTAATTGTTTAATCTCTAAAATATCAAAGGAAAACTTATAATGTTTCCTATCTTTCTTCGCCTACTTTGCTTCAATTTTTATATAATGCAAAAGAGGAAGATGACCGTATCATTCTTTTTTTTACAAGACAGTTCTTTTTTTTTTTTCAAACTAGGCTATTTTCCAATGAAATGAATGTTTTTTGCACGCAAAATTTATCCAATCCACAGAAGCAGTGATCAGTCCACTATCCCTCACAAGTTTGATACTTTCTTGGCCACGGTCCTCAAGGAGAAACATACGCAGTTAATATGTGTGCTTTTAAACGAGACAACAGCTACATTCTAAGACATGTATATCATGAAAAGAAGGAAAGCAGAAACTATTGACCAATATGTACAGAAGAAAATAAAACACAGTGAAAATGAGAAGGTAAAAGAGAAGAAATGGAAAACCATGTTTATCTTATTGCAAAAACATTTACTTCAGGTTATCTAAAAAAAAATATGGCCTTCTTTTTCAAAAAAGCAGGAAAATATTCAAAGCTAGATTGTTTTCAACTATTAAAACATGTCCATCCCTCACATATCATAATTACAATACAATTTGATTCTTAAACTATAATATAAACATTAATTTTTTAACTATTTTTTTTGTTCTACCTCATTATTGACTGGCAGGTACTTAAAGTTGGAATCAAAATAATGGTCTTCTCACCATTCTTTATTTCATTTTGTTATTGTATTCATATTAAAACAAGAGAATTCTGTTTGTGATGGCACTCAAATTGCATTTTACGCATCAATATGTATGAACTAATCCTTATCCCAGGCATTCCAAACATTTGACCAATAAACATTTTCTTTACTGTCTTCTAGGTAAAACCCATTAATTATCATTATCAATGCATAATTGTCTAATGATTACTTTACTAAGGAAAGACATAAACAACTCAGAAATGCCAACCAACATCCACCTGACAGAATTAACAGATATACGAACGGAACATTGCACAACCAGTGGCTGTGACAGAGTAATGCCAAGCTAAATTACTTTCCTTCCCTATTATTGAAATTAACAGGTACTAAAAGAAAAGTCAAAAAAATATATATATATATATTAGGACTTGGATTTTTTCTTATGAGCATTTAACAGAATCATATACGGCTATCATTGCCCCTACCTTAGAAATTTCAAGAATACAAAAATCATGTGCTTTTGTACGAATTGACTGCAAAAATGGAACACCAGACAAAGAGGGGAGAGAGAAGGGTTCACCTTTCAACGGGAGAGCTGGCAAGTAGAATGTCCCACCTCATGATTTTGAGAAATTGGAGCCTCAAAATTCTCACAGGTTGATGAAGTTGGGACCCAGAGCTGCTGATAAAGCCCTAATTGCAATCTGTACTAGCTAGGGTTTCCCT
>CATIWF010114314.1:0-21227 GCA_949630135.1 Balakata baccata
GTTTATAAATTAAAAATAGCATTTTTGTTATGCTAAAATTTCTAAAATATATATTACTAAAAAAAATTAGTAGATATAATTAAATAAATATTGTTAATATATATAATTATATATATATATACTAAGTATTTGACACAAAAAAATTTTGTAGTGCAATTGTTAAAGACTTTGATATTTTTCCTCACCATCTGGGTTCGAATCCCAACTGCAATCATTTTTAATTTTCAAGTGTTTTCCAACCTGAAGACTCTGACCGATTTCCGGTTGGACCAGCCAGTTCAATAAATTTCTGACTGATCTAATTGATTTTCTGATCAAAGATATAAAACCGACCGGTCTAAGGACCGGTTAAACCGGCCGGTCCGGTTTTAACAACACTGCTAAGTGGAACTATAATCGAGTATAGCGTGGATCTGGTTGCACCATAAACGTACTCTGCTATGAACCGGTCATAGATAGACATCCTAGATAGAGTACATTTGCCAATTTTTAGCGAACACATGGCTCATTAATCATGCTGATCTGAATAAAACAATGTGCACACAATTTCAACACTTCAAAAACCAATAAAGAAATGACATTAATTTTGCACAAGAAAACAAATTATTTTGTCCTTTTTCTTAATAAAAAATTAAACAGAAAAAAAACAATTATAGAACAAAATGAGCATTTGAATTTTCCCAGTCAGTTAATTAAATTTACCAATGAGAAAATGTAAAAAAATAAAAACTAAGAAAAGTCAAGCCACAAAAGAACACATTTTTGGCTATTTTCATGAAAGATAGACCAAATAAAGAATTAAATAAACCCCAACTAAATCCATCAATTAGTCAAATTCCAATCAATTCATGGAACTCTATCCCCCACTCTCCCCTCCCTCTGAAAAAATTGTTGCAAATTAAAATAAACCAAAAAAAATTTAAAAAAAAAGCCCTTAATTAAAACACATTCTGGGAGGGCCACTCTCCATATTCCCTTAATCAAATGCGCACTTAACCGCTGTCATTTACGCACTCTGCGCATTTTAAGAAGAGCCCACACATCACTGCTACCCCATTGCCCTTTTTTTTTCTTTCTTTTTTCACTTTTTACTTTTCATTTTTTTTTTCTTTTTCTTTTCAAAGGGGGAATAATTTCTATGGTGTGAGAGCAGTAGGCGGGGTCCTGGATTCCTGAGGAGGAGTATGACCGTCCGATCCTTTGGATGGATCGTCAGACGACTGCCGTAATCCATCATCTGTTTCACCTCTATTGATATCCTCAATCATTCTGAGAACCTCCTGCATCGCCGGTCTCTGATCAGGCAACGTCGAAACACAAGCCATTGCTATTTGCAACAACTGAACCATCTCCTCTTCTATGTTATGATACCTCATTAACTCCACATCAAACACCTCCGCTGTCCATTCCTCTCGAACCACCGACTGCACCCACCTTGGCAAGTCAATGCCTTCCTCCCCTAACGACGCTTGATTCGGTGCTTTTCCCGTCAAGAGTTCGAGCAGTAAAACACCGAAACTATACACATCGGATTTGAAGGTGACTCTACGGGTTTCAACCACTTCTGGAGCACGGTAGCCGGCCACACGGCTGGGAGGAGTCGCGGTTCCGAAAAGCGGATTGAGTCCGAAATCGGAGACGAAGGCGTCGTGATTTGCTCGTAGTAGAATATTGGAGGATTTGATGTTGCCATGGATCACTTTGCCAACCACATGTAGATGAGCAACTCCTCTTGCTGCACTCATTGCTATTCTAATTCTGTTGTCCCAGTCTAGTGGTGTCCGCCCTGACCCTCTGCTTCCTGCAATCCACAATCAACACCGCTCCACTCAAGCTTTAATCTTTACTACTTTGAACAGAATTATGGGCAATGCCATTTAAGAAAAATTGCTACCCGATAATGATTTTAATACCAGACAATCACTTCACTAAATTTAAAACCAACTATGCCAATTATTAAGCCTACAAAATTCAGATTCAATACCACAAAACCACTTAATCCAATATAATTATGGAAAGAAAAGCTCAACCCAGAAGTAAAATCAGAGCCAAAATGATGAATGTTGCCTAAATATAAAAGAAAATAACAGAAATTATGGGACGGTGGGTTCACTTTTAATTATGAGGTAAGTTTGTGTTTGAAGTGCAAATCATTAGAGATGTATGCGCGTGATAGCGTAAATGTAAAAACAAAATAAACAAAAACAACAAGCAATCAAATAAAATAAAGCACTAATCGCGCTCCGGGTTGCGTATTTTCCACCGTCCTATTAAGTATTAACATCTCTAATGACTTTATAAGAATGTCTGCGCACTATCAGAAATTCTTCCGCAGTGGACAATTTGATTACTCAAATCCCAAATAATCTAAAGCAAAAATAGAATAACAAAATTCCACCCCCAATTATAATAAGCAGCTTCCTAGACAGCAACAGCTGGAGCAGCGTCAGAGTCAAACCAATTGAAAACAGATTAATTTTCAATTGAATTATCAAATTATTTTTGAAACGGGAAATCACCAATTATTTTTGAATTATCTAATTATTTTTGAAATGGGAAATCATTTTGTTTTTAATTAAGAGCGAAGAATCTGAAAGCGTACCGTGAAGAAGAGCAGACAAGCTACCGGCGGCCATGAAATCGTAAACAAGCAGTTTTTCATCCTTTGAATAGTAAAACGCCCTCAATGGCACCACATTGTCTTGCTTAATCTTCCCCAGGACCTCCATTTGCATATCGAATTCTCTTTTGGTCGCCACCACATCTTTCAGCCTCTTCACCACTACAGTGGTTCCTTCTTCTAGCACCGCCTTGTATGAAGTTCCTACACTTCCTTTCCCCAGCACCTCCGCCGACGCTCTCAATAAATCCTCCAAATCGAAGCTGTATATGCCTCGCTCGAAAAATACTAGCTTATTCCTCTCCGCCTCTGTTGACCCGCCGGTGATATCGTCCTTCGACGACGACGTCCCTGCCTCCACTGGCACCGCTCGTGCTGCCTCAGTTGGTTTTGGTGCATTCGCCGGTTGCCTTCGCCGTCTCCTCCGGAGACATAATAGTAGAATGAGCAAGAGTAAGAAAATAACTATAGCCGACCCAACTGCAATTAGAACAATGGCGAGTGTTGAGAGTTTCTTGGACTTCTTGTGGACGGGGGCAGGTGGGGTTTCCGATGGAGCTGGGGCTGGAGATGGAAAAAATGGATTGCAAGGCTGCAATGGAGCACCGCAGAGATTTAAATTCCCGGCGAATGCGGAAGCAGGGAATTTAGCTAAAACAGAAGGGATTGAACCATTGAGATTGTTATTTGACACATCGAAATCCGCCAAATTAGGAGGGTTTATACTTGGTAAAGTGCCTGAGAACTGGTTATTCTGTAAATAAAGCCGTGTCAAGTGAGTCAAGTTATTAACAGCAAAAGGAATTGGGCTACTGAAGTTGTTTGAGGAGAGATCGAGACGGGTTAACCGAGTCAACACAGGAACACTCGGAGGGAAATCACCTGAAAACTCGTTGTCTTGAAGGTAAAGACTGCGAAGAAGCGTCAGATTGAAGAAATCGGAGGGGATCTCACCAGATAAACGGTTCGAACGGAGACTCAAAACTCGGAGCTGAGTCAGTTTCCCCAGTGTATTGGGCGGAATCTGGCCCACAAGGCCCACACCTGGAAGACGAAGTTCGTGAACTGACGACTGGGTGGCGTCACACACCACGCCGACCCAGTTGCAAACGGAATCGGACTGATTCCATTGCAGCCGATTCGCATGACGAACTAGAGAGAGAAACGCAAGGAGAGCTTGCTTGTCTTGAATAGGCTCCGAGTCAACTCGCCAGTGACTCAAGAGTAAAAGAAGCAGAACAAAGAAAATAGCAACAGAGTGAAAAGCCACTGTCATTGGAGAATATGGTTTTGGAATGAGACCCAAAAATAACAAAATTTAAAAAGAATGAAATATAATGTCTTGCTTTATACGCAGGGGTGAATAGGAGGCTTCTGACGCCGGCTTTCAACAAAACCAGAGGCAGTTTCCCGGCGAGGTTCCATAAGAAATGAGATAGCTGCGTCGCGGTTGGTGGAGTGAGAGAAAGGAGGGAGAGAGTTTTTGTAGAAGGGTATCACGAGGTCGCAAAAGGGAACGAATAAAGCTGAGGTCAAAACAGAAAGCAGTCTCGCTGGCAATTGGCATCAATGGAAAATTATTTATTTTAATTTTTAATTTTGCAGGTGTAATTTTTTGAAATACGTTTGTATTTTATATTTTCACGCGCATAAGGTAATCAGATTTTTTTTTTTATGTGTATAAAGATTTATTTCCTAATTAATTTTCTATTTTGAGGTAATAATATAAATAGTACAAATTTTATCATTATATTATAAATTAATATAAAATTTTTTAATTATTATAAATTAATATTAATATTTTTAAAATATTATAATTTAATACATAAATTCAATTTTTAATAAAAAATAATGTTGCAGCTATTAGAAAATATAATTCCTAATTTTTAATGATGTGTTATACTAATATAATATAATAACTAGCAGAATAGAATATAGGAACCATACAATAAGAGATAAAAAATTAAAAACTTAAATCACGAAATAAAATAAATTTTTAATATTCTTTATAAAAGATAAATTTTAAAAAATAATATAAATTTATATACTAATACATATATTTTAAAAAGTTGAAAAAATCAGTTAAATCAATACAACTCCATTACTATAATAGGCAGTCAATATATATTTTTTATAAAAAAAATTAGATTTTTTAGAAAGATAAAAAATTAGACTTAAATATTAAATTATAATATTTTTAATATTAATTTATAATAATTAAAAATTTTAACATCAATTACCGATAAGAATCGTATTATTAATTTTCTATTTACTTTGTAATAAAGGGTGTGAAAACCACGCGCTATAAGTGAAGGTGGGTACTATGAACACTGACAAAGCGGGTATGGCCCAAAGGGTTAAGCAGACGCTCCAATTGGGCGATTCTTATTGTATGTACGATATATGATACATCTACATCCTATATTTCGGCAGATAAGGAAATATGGAGCCGGAGGTTAATCGGACGGTCCCCATTTTGTACAAAATATAATCACATATTTGAGTGAATCTCAACCGTTGGATTGACATAAACTTGAAAAAAGGGGAGACAATGAACAGTTTGAAGGCCACAAAATCTATGGGCCTAACCTAAAGATCAGGCATGTGGGAATAGATAGGGAGAAGAGGCATAATTGGTGGAGATTGGAGACTGTTTTTTTATCATTTTAAATTAAGGAATTAATCAGTCAACCTTCAAGTAATGAATTTTGTTCATCAGGAGGATTTCAAGAAAATAATGGATTGAGTTGTCTATTCTATTCCCCCATGCAAAAAAGACTATGGGAGTTAGTTTTATTTGTTTTAGAAGTGAAAGAAAAATTAAGAAAAAAAAAAAGAAGAATAAATTATTAAAAATAGCAGCTTTAGTAATAGACCTTTTAGAACTCTAACTCAAGATTTTTAAATAAGGGCGAAAGAATTTTACTATCTCCTCATCAGTACTAAAGTTATGAAATGTAAAATTAGATTTATAATATTTTTTAAGGGAGAAAAAAATAGTAAAAAATGATATAAATTTATATATTATTATATATATTTAAAAAAAAAAAGACAATTACAATCTCAAGTGAATGATCTCCTGAAAATTGAAAGTTAATTATTAATGTTATACAACTCTTGGGGTTTTTTTTTTTTCCTCTGTTTAAAAATATTCCTTTTAAAAATATTCATTTTCGGTCAGAACAACTTAGCAAACACATGAAACATAAATTAATTTTTTTTTCTTATTGAAATATTAACAGAATAGTGTGTTGCTGGTCTGCAGAGTTTCCTCAACTGTAGCTTCAAGACCCGCTCCATATAACAGTGCTTTTGGACCTATAATGCTTTTGCTTGAATTAATGCACTTTCCTCTGTAAAATTTTATGTTATGCTCTTTATTAGTTATAAAACATTCGCTATTGGAAGGTTAAATTTGAATTAGTAAGATTATACCAAATTTTAACTAAAACAGCTAGAGATTAGGAATATGGAAGATTGACTAAGGAGGAAAACAAATTGTTATACAAAACCCAACAAAATTCAATTATAACTTAGCCCTCCATAAGAAATTATTAAGTAAATTCAGTTTATCATCTAATCTGTAAAATAATTAATCGCACAATAATATATATGTATATTTATTAATTGTTATATTTATATCATTCAATGTAAATTAAAATAATTAAATACGTATTATTATATGATTGAATTAATATATTATAATATGAATGGTACTTAAAAATTTATTATTTGATTCTTTCGTTAATGCATTAAGCTGGAAAAAGAAATTCAATTAAAAGGATCGTATGTTTTACCAATAAATTTTAGTTTAATAATATTAATTTAGTAATCGGAGTTATAAGATCTCAAATTTGAATTCATTCTTTTAGTCAAAAAAAGACTGTCTTCAGTTCAAAACGAGAGTTACGTTTAAGCATTTTAATTAAAAGGCCTAGCTCATCAACCCGCATCTTAATTCATCTCTATTTCTTTTTTTTATTTTTGTTGTGAAATTATAAATGTCTTCTCTATATATGTCAATAGACTGAAACTAATCATACTCATGCAGGATAGGATCCAAAATACAATAAAGTAATTCTACAAGAATTTTAAAGTAGCTGTATTTTCAAGACGTGAACTAATATTTCTGATTAAACTATAAGAGTTTCGTCTCAACTCATCAGCACCCTTTTGGGTTTATCTCCTCATCTTCTATTAATTAGTTCTTCATTTTTGCTTCTTAATTGGGTTAATTATTAAATTGCAGTTGTTAAGCATGCTAATTTGTTTATTAAAAAAATAACGATAATAAATTGCTGATGTTATTAATGGTCCCTAATCAATGATACGTTGCACAGTTTCATATTTGATCAAATGTGAGAGACAAAATGTGGTTATGTTTGTCTATTTATGTTCCCTTCCTATTCTAAATTCTTTAGATATTTATTCCACTTGCTTTTATATATATATATATATATATAGAACTTAGAAAATCTGAGTAACATATCTATCACTTTACACATCAATCTATATTTAATTGCAGTGAAGAAACTATATTTACTGACAGTGATTTTTAACTTTTTAAAATGTATATAATATTATGTAAATTTATATTATTTTTTAATATTTATTTTCTATACAAATTTTTATAAACTTATTTTTTCATCATAAACTTAAATTTCTATTTTTTTTATCCCTTTTATTTTAATTTTTAGCTATTTACTTTTATAATTTAAGGAGTTTGACTCAGTCTACTAATCAATTGGTTGTCCCACTTAATTTTTAGATATAAGAGAATTATGTAATATATATGAAGGAATATATTTATCATGTAGCCAGACTTAATTTAATTATATGAATTGGATGGTATTATTATTATTATTATTATTAGATTTTTCTTCAAATAAGAAATGTTAATCATGTAAATGTAATATTGTCCACCAACTTAATTTCATGATAAATGTGTTGTTCAACTGTAAGAAACAGATTGTGATTTAAGTTAATTAAATGATCAATATAATTCATTTCTAACCTAATCACCTTCTTAATTGGTCTATAATCTCCCAATTATTAATCAAAATTTGGTTCATTATCAATCACACCTAAACATTAGAGGTGTCAAAATGGGTCATGATACGTAAATCCGACAAGCAAAATACTTAAAATTAGTGGGTCAGTTTTGAGCTTATACAGGTCCGTGTCATAAGCGGATTGACCTATTTATAACATAGCTTCAATTGTATTGTATTACTGGTTGACATCTGAAACCATTACAACTTGTTTAATTTTTTTATAGCGTATCAATTCGATCCAATCTATTTATAACACATATAAATTTGCTGAAATATCAAGGTTAATAATGTTGTTTTACCAAAAATAATATCAAAGTATCATTTTCGTGTCGTGTCAGTCATGTTAAATGACCTAAAAAGACATAATCGTATCGTGTTAAATAACCTAAAAAGTATAATCGTATGGTATCAAATGATCTAAAAAATATAATCGTGTCGTATCAGTCGAGTTATGTCTTATTAAATGATCTAAAAAAGACATAATTTTATCATGTCATGTCAAATGACCCAAAAAGTATAATCGTGTCATGTCAAATGATAAAAAAATAATCGAGTCATGTTTATATCAGATTTTATGACTCAAAAGTTAAACGTGTTACACGTATCGTGTTCGTGTGACCCGTTTAATATTCGTATCGTATTCGTATTAACTCGATTAATAAATGTGTTGTGTTCGTGTTAACCCTAATCGTGTCACCTGAGTGGATCAACACGACACGAACATGATCCATCATTTTGACACCCCTACTCATTGTTGTAAAAATCGGTCTGATCAATTCAACCAAAAACCAGTCAATCTAGCCGGTTTCATCCAGTTCAAAAAGCCATAAAAAAATGCTGAAAATGGCGCCTCTATAACTCGGATTTCTTAAAGACATTTTACAAACTTTAACTACTAGACCACCTACTTCTTAATGTATTAAGCTCAAAGTACATAAATAAATAAATATATATATATATATATATTAACAACTATATTTTAATTATTATTAATACATATTTATATTAAAAATATTTATTTAATTATTTTAATTTTATACCAATAATATATTTTTTTAAAATTTAGTATAAGTTATTTTTATTAATAAAAAATTAATTAAATTTAAATGAATTATATATATAAAATAATTGTAATTTTTGCTAAAAAGTTTTGATATATATATATATATTATTTAAGAGTCATGTATATTTCATAAAGTTGAATTCAAGTATTTATATTTTTTATATTAATATAAAATATTATAAAATTTCATATATAAATTATTTTAAATCATTTTGATTGTTATTAAAAGTATTAATTTTTTAATTTACAAAATTGACATTCTAATAAAATATTTAAAAATTATTTTCTATTTTATATTTAAAATTAAAAATATATGGTTATATATTAATTTTAATTGACTAATATTATTCAAAAAACTTATATAACTAGTTGAAATTGATGGTTTGTATTTTCATTATTAATATATATTATAATAAAATTTTATGTAAATTATATTTTAAATTATTTTAATTGATAAATGAATGGATATTTTAATATAATTTAACTGTTTTAATTTGTTCAAAATATAAATTACATAAATAATTTAATTTTATTAGTTATAAAAGTAATAAATATAAATATATTATGTTGAGTAAGTTTTTTAATATAGTTATAAATTGATTTTAATTATATATATTATATTGAACATATTATTGTGTATGAAATATGTATAATATAAGTAATTTAATATTTTATTATGCATGAAATATACGCTATATATTATATTTTGAATAAAATTTATTTCACCGGTTCGATCCTGGTTCAATCTTAAATTTTTTATCATTTCTTTTTCCGATTCATTATTTGGATCGAGTTTGACAATCTTACCCCTACTAAATATAATTTGTATTATCATTTTTATTTATAAGATTTCAATTATTATTTAAATTTGTAATTTTATTATAAAACCGAATTATCAATCTCTTAATTACACTAATGATTGATAATTTAGTTCTAATTTTATTTTTCCATAAGGCAATCGACAGCAGGATGCTTTTTTTTTTTTTTTTGTGTGAACTTCTAATTTAAATTTGGAATTTTTATTTCTTTGACTATATCTATACGTAATATTATTGACTAATTAATACAACAAAAAAATATGACATATATACAAAAATAAATATCACACGTTGCAGTTAGATACCATAAATTTATTTATAAAAAAGATATTTAGAAAAGTATTATAGTTAGTTGTCAAGTGACTGTTCAAACACTCGACATCTGATTGATTAGTGATTTAATTTTTTTTTAAATCATTTTTAAGTAATTAGATTTAAAGTTATAACTTTTTTTTTAAAAAAGATTTGTGAAAGGCAAGCGTGTATACGAGGAAATACTGTTACTTCTCGAGGAAAGGAGTAGTTTAACATATATCTGGTTAATAGTGCAAATTAGCCTTTAAATTATATTTTATAAAGTGAGTTACTCCCTCAATTTTAATTCAATACAAATAAATTTTCAAAACTTTAAATCCAGTTTAATTAGACTTTTTACATATTAATCCCCTTAAACCAAAATTGTAAACCAATTCGGTCTGGTGAGAGGTGGCTCGCTCTATATGATATAGTTAATAATTGAATTTAAAATTCGAGAGATTATTTGTACTGAATCAAAATTGAGATAATAACTTGTTTCATATAGTATAGTTCACAAACTAATTTACACATTTTGCCATATATTAATAATTACTCTAAATTTTGACGGTGGCTCTTATTTTGAAACTACATTTATTATTTGTATTATTAGAAAAAAAAATAATTGGACCGAAATTACCAATAATTATGAGATTGTAATTTGGTCCATTGTCAATTATGAAGTTCATTTTCAGTTTAATAGTATTCACAGTATAAAAATAGAGTAAAATCATAAAAATATTATGTAACATTTAAGGGATACTTTTTGTGAATCTAATAAGTAATTTTCTATTGTAACATAAAATAATATGGTTAATTTATATAAGTCTTAATTCTTTTTAAGTTTCAAAAACTATATGTGACTGAAAATAATAATTTTAAATATTAAATTTATAAAACAAAAATGTCAAAAATTAAATTAATTTTACTTATTTAACTAAAAAAAAAACACACACACACACAGACATAATGCTTATTTGACAAAAAGAATCTACGTCGTTGAAATTTCAAAGTGAAACACAAAGTTCAAGTACTCTGACCTGACCCTGATTTGGGCCTGATAAATTACTGGATACCATAAATATATAGATCAAAACTTATTCTCACAAAAACATGCTAAACAAAATTTCAAAATTAAGAAAATTTATATTTTAATTAGCGAGTATAATTTTAGATATATTTAATAAAAATAATTTAGAACTATTTTATTGTTTTCATGTGTTGTTATTTTTAAATTTGTTATTATTTCTTTATATATATATATATATATTACATTAATAAATGATCTAATTAACCGTCTTTGCCAAATGGTTTTATATATATATATAATTTAAATATTATATATATTTAATTCTACAAGATATTATAGATTTAAAATTATATAAATTACATATTATCGTATATGTAAGTATATATAGCAGAATATAATATATGATTAGTAAAAAATTTATAGTTATATTATTAAAAAATAGTAAATTGATGAAATTAAAAAAAATAAAACTTATCGTAGGGATTAAATTGTAATTGTATGAAATTATATGTATGACATATGCAGAGTATATGTCATATATATATAAAATGTATGAATTAAAAAAATTATGAAGTTATATTTTTTAAAATAACAGCAAATTTTAGCAAACATATAATCTTAATTTTATATATTGGTTATATGTATATCATATGCATATGTGAATAATGATAAAATGTAACAAATGTTAGTGTTATTCAATTGGACTTAAAATTGAAATAAAAATAAAATAATTACGAAGTGTATGTGAATTATATTTTAGTTATATACTATATAAGTTTTACATAATAATAATAATAATAATAATATTATTATTATTATTATTATTATGTATGTTTTTATTATTTTATTATTAAAATGAAGCACATAAATATAAAAAATTCTTAGATCTAAAAAACCTTAATCCAAGCAAAAATTCATACCAAAATACAAAATACATATAGATCTAAATAAAAATATGACTCATGATTCTATCATAACCACTCAATTTCAAAGTCATCATTATACAAAATATAATTTTTTTGCCCATCCATCTTGTATCTCTATCTGCCATCCCTAAACATATATCGATATTGCCTTCTTCAACTGTTTTTGCTTCATAGACTCACGTTTTACAGCGAAATAATATCAATAAAGAAAAAATTGATTGTTTCTTAATACCATTCATAGAATAGAAAAATAGAGATATAAGAAAAAAAAATTGAAGAACCCAACAAAATTAAAAATATTAAAATTAAAAATTTAATTCTCACATGCAATCATAAAAAAAGAGAACGTTGATTGTTTCTAAGTAAGAAAATCGTTTATACTAAACTAGTCATTGCAATCACGTGTACCCAAAAAAACAAAAATTTTGAACCACAAAATCACAAATAATAGTTTTATTTGCAAAGAGGAACATATTTTCTTTAATAAGAAACACCAACAGCGGCAATGAAACATGCAGCATTTGTGTGATGGGGCAATAGCAATAGCGAATAAGTCAATTTCTTTACTTAGGTGGGGAAGATACAGATGCACATTTCAATGTCGGAAACGATAAAGTCACTATTGGAATTGATAGTTTAACATTTTCAGCGGATCACACAAAGAGTGACGAAAAATTTTGAAAGAATTCTATCTCAAAGATTGAACAGGAAGTGAAAAATTGAAAAAAATCTGAAAAGAAGAAAAATAAAAAGCGGGTTTGAAGAATTTTGAAAAGAAAAAAATCTAAGAAAATCAAGTTTAGTGAGACCAAAAATTAAAGAGAGAAATTGAAAAGATATTGAATGAACCAGAAAATAAGAAAATAGTGGAGAGAGAGAATTGGTTTGCCAAATATGTAAATAAATTTATTTTAATTTGTTATTTTTATGTTTAATGCAAGTATGTGTTATTTAAATAATATTGTTTTAAAACTTACTATGTGGGGTAATTTTTTCTAAATTATTATGAGAGCGCACTATATTGAACTTGGACCTAGTTGGGCCCAACCTTTTATGGGTCCATTCCCATTTGGGGCCAACAGGACTCTTGAATCAAAAGAGAGCGATTTCTACATAAATATTAGAGAATTTTACAAAATTATCAAAAAATGTGTAAATAATTATTAATTTTTTTAATTTTATGGAAAATCACTTTATAAAATTATATAAACATATACCTAAAATTTTGTGCAAAAATCTCTTATTCAAATATTTCATAATCAATAACTTCCATATAACTCTTATTTTATGAGGATTATTTGATTTACATCTGAAATTATTCAGCCAATTTAATATGCAAATCATCGTCTGCAATCATTGTCTTCAACAATAAAATTCTTTTGCAATTTACAAATACAAGTATGTTTACTTTTTTATGCATGTAATCAGTATAATACATCAATCATGCATCATAAAAAAACTTATCAAGATAATACATTGACATTCATTAAATCTTCATTAGAGTTCTAACAACAAATACTTAGATGCACACTGTTAAATCTCCGGTCTATATTGGTTATATATTGGGTATACATTGGAAAAATCTTATAATACAATGGCGATGACAACTACCTAGGTAAAAAAAGTTAATTCCCGGTATTGTTCGAATATACCATGATCATACGTTGGGTATACCTTAAACATAATTTAGGAATACCTCATAAATACTATGTATCTGAATTATTTATGTGAACAAATGATAAAATATGGTATATATTGGGCATACTTTAGAAGTAACCTGGGAATACATTCGGGCTAAACTAATTATATAAACAAAGGATAATGTTTGGTATATCTTAGATATATATCAGGAATACATTGTGAATATCTTTAGGCTAAACTACTTATGCGAACAAAGATTAGTCTCGAAAAAATTTAAATTATTTATGTGAACAAAGGTTAATGTTTTGTGTACCTTGGAAATACCTATTGACAATTACTTAGCATTACTTTGTCCATACTTCATTTACTTTAATATAATAAATATCACATATCACCTACTGCTTTATAATAATTATTTCATTCTGAATTATGAGATTTACAAGAACAATGACAAAATTCAATTAGTCATGCATCACAATGTGAGAATGGGATGAAAAAAATTAATTACATTGACTTCAGAGTAAATGACATTACGACAAAATAATTCATCATTTGACAATCTGTTGGGTATTTTATATAACCACCTCTAAATAAACAGAGACATTTACAATATTGATATTAAGTACAACCTAAAAAAAGACTATCCACCTTTGAAATTTGAGGATAATACAAGTTTCTATTTCTATATTGAACTCAAGAAAAGGAAGACATATATCACAATGATGCCACTTCGCATAATCGTGCAGTAAAAAACTTCAGTAAAGCTGCTTCAAACTGGCATATTGGCAAAATGAAGAAAATTAGAGAATTGATTCAGTAAATATATACTTAATTATAGTATCAGAAAATTACTCAGCAAAAACAGAAGACCACAACCAAGTCACATATTTCCTATACTATGGAAATGCAATATCAAAAGATATATTGGATGTAGACACATAAGCTGCAAGTAGATAACCAACACTTATATATGACGCTATAATGATTGAAATTGAAAATAATCAAAGATACATAAACAATGACACATTCAAAAAGGTGATGAGTCTTTATGGAATAGGAAAACACTTCCAGTTCAAAATCATAAAATCATGCAACAAAACATTCGTTGTAAAATACATAGATGACAAATGCACTTAGTACATAAGAGCTTCAACAAAAGATAAATTTTCATTTTTGCATAAAATTTGTTATAGATTTATCGTATATCTTAGACATATCTCTAGTCTTTGTACATCTCTACTAAATGTGTGGTATACATTAATGCATATGTTGACAACTAGTTAGCTATACATAGGTTCTAATGTCCAATATACTTTACGAATACATATAGGATACCTTGTGAATACATACGCCAACAACTAGTTAGCTATACACAAGTTATAATATCTTGTATATCTCAGGAATAACTATGATATATCTTAGAATATCTCTACTAACAACTACACCTAGACACAGGTTATAATGCCATATTTATATTTGGAATACCTTTGATATACTTTCAAAATATCTCTGTTAACAACTACATAACTATATATAAGTTATACGTCTGGTATATTTTATGAATACTTTAGAAATTCCTTAAGAGTACATTCTGTTGACAACTAAGCTATACATAAGTTAGGAGTGTTTTGCCGCTTCATTAGAGGTATTGAGTTCTAATATTGAATATGCAACTAGCTTAAAACTTATAAATAAATGTTTTGCCACTCTTTAAGTTCTGCCCGACATGAACAAAATTAGTTTTAATGTATAGTCTTATTTAATTGGCTGATGATACCTATAATAAGACCAAAAAAAATTCAAATTAAAGAATACCATATGACAATATCATGTATATACTCTATCGCTATATAAGTTAGATTTAAATTAATACAACATTTCTTATAGAGTAGTGTTAAGGTTACTCTCATTTTTCATATGTTTTCTAACATCTCTTTTGATTAATTTGTATAAAGAGTAAAATTCTCATAAATATTTTTTGTTCTTTTTATTTATTTTTAAAATTTTATTTTTCATACAATATCTTAGAATGAAGATTTTTCTTGGCATTGGTAAGATAATATAATTGATAGGGGAAATTACTATGTTTAACATTAATACATTATAAGAGTGGCAACAAAGCAATTCAAGGTCAAATTTCATTCTGCCCGTCTATAAATTTATTTCTTCATTCCCGCCTCATACCTCTATAGAAAAATAATATTAATCTTCATTTCTGCTCCAAACCGGATTGAGTATTCTCAAGCGGGGTAGGGTATCTCCACTATATTTTTTAACTTAATTATATTTGATATATCTATTTCAATTATTAATTTAATTCACATAAAAAAAATCTAAAATAAGAGCAAAAACTTATAAAAGATTCAATATTTTTATATTAAGTGTTCCGTAATTAATACTCGACTAATGAAAATGACAATATTAATCAATTCATAAATAAATAGTAAAGTGAATACCAAACTATATTATAACCACTATATATAAAAATTTAAACTAATTGTCTATATCATTTTTAAAGTCAAAATAATTTAAACATATAAAAAGTAACAGTATATTTATACGGTTACAATTATTAACATTGCTGAAATTGTAGTTATTAAGATATTCACCATTAATCTAAGATGATTTTTGCAATTATTATATATATTAATTTAATTATTTTTATATGGTAAACACTATTTATAACATTTAATAATAATTTATATATAAGTAATAATTTATACATACTTATATATATCGGGGTGGGGTACATAAATACCGTCTCCGCTCCATTTCCATTAAATGTCATTTCAAATTTCTCTGTAACTCGTTCCGATCCCAATCAAAAGTCAAAAAACCTACCTCATTTGGGTCGGTACGGGACAGAGAACCACGAGTCTGGATTAAATTGCCATCCATAATAAATTAGTATATTCCTGATGTTTAAAAATATACTATTTGTCTTATATTATTTGGTATAATATACTAATAAAATTTAAAAATTATATTATTTACCTTTTAAAAATTTAATATATTACACTAATATATTTTACAAGTTTAATTTATTGTCATATATCCTTTAAAATTTAACATATTATAATAGTATTTTTTAAACAAATAAAATATTTTTTTATAATAAATAAATATTTTAAAATTTAATAAAAAAACTATAAAAAGTTATATTATATATTTTTTAATCTCAAGAGAATATATAAATAATAATTACACCTCAAAAGTCACAACTATCAAAGACGACAAAAGCATTTTAGAAATTGCAGTGGTGAATCCAACTTTTAAACAATTTTTAAGCTGATCTTCAAATGAAATAGTTGGAGGGCTTTCCATAAAAATAAAAAGCGCCAAAAACAGTAAGAATAAACATATTCTTTTTTCTTGCGTACCAAGATTATCGTCTCCAAGTGGAGGACGATGGCAATCAATCTGGCAGCTTTTTCGTTTTTATACCATTCTTTTTCTTTTTCTTCTTCTTTGAAAAACCGATGAACATGTTTTCTAGAATCTGACCCAGCAATTCTTGCTTGACATCTGTTCTTTCACTGATTTTTAAGCTATTCTGTTTTGGAGTTATTTTCTTTTCCACCATTACCTAATAACATAATCGAACATGTCTCAGCCTCAGCCTCAGCCTCAGTCTCAGTCTCAGCCCCAGCCTCAAACCAACTGGGAAGCAGATAAAATGTAGGAATTAGATGCTTTTCTCGGTTTATTCTGTCATTTTGAAGTAATTCATTTTCTGGGCTCTTGCTAATTTTAGTTTTAGGGATTTTTGGGTTCTTATCACTAGGTTCGTTGGTGTTAGAGTTTTGAATTTTCTTTTTTTCCTCTTTCATGATTTTATGAATGGGTGTACTTTGCTTTTATGTGGTGGTGAAGTTTTCATGTTTGAACTACCTTTTTTCCTTTTTTTCATACTGTAATATCCCCTTCATTCGTTTTGGTTTGTTCTGGATTTATTAAATATTGGGTTTTTGATGGTTATGTATGTTTTGCTGCCATTAGGGTTTTGTGCTTTCGCTTCTAATCTACTATGTCCTTGAATGGGAATAAAAATCGCATTTCGCATTTATGTTTGTGGTGTTTTGATAACGAGCTACTTTTCTTTTTGGTTTCTCTGGTAGTTGTTTCATTGTGTTCTTGTCCTGCAACTGAATTTATGTCTTCGATAATTTGAGCAGAGATTTTAAATTTCTTTAAATGAGGTAATTGCTTCGGCTTGTTCTGGAATTTTTTTTTCCTTATAAAAAATGGTCTTTTGAGGTTTCTTTTTTAGTTCTTTACCATGCAGAATGAGATTCAAAAGTTGGAAATTTTTAAAGTCTTTGTTCTGAACAAAATGGTTAATTTGGAGGAATTGGGGAGTACTTAACTCGTCTGGTCTAAGCTGGTCAATCCACAATATAAAATTTTCACTTAATTAAACATTAAAATTGTGCTCAATTCAATGTGGACGGTTCATCTTTTGAGACTTTGCACAATTGCTAAGTTTACAACAGTAATTTTGTGTTATTTCTATCACATGTGTGCTTTTTCTCAGCGGTTGAGGCTTTTAGGTCCTGGGTTTTTATTTGTTTGCCATTATCAAGTTCTGGTCCAATTAATACAGATTAATATTAATGACTTCTGATGGGTTTTATGTCTTTACTTTGCGGTGCAATAGGTTGGATGTTTATATATATGATTACCTGATGAAGAGAAAACTGCATGCTTCTGCTAAGGCATTTCAGGCTGAAGGGAAAGTGTCCACAGATCCTGTTGGTAAGAATGTGTGATGGAAATTGTGATTAGAAAGAAAAACTGAGGCAAACAGAGACATGACAAATCTTGCACTTTCATTCATCTACAGGTAGCTGATCTTTTCTTTGATTTTGTTCCAGCAATTGATGCCCCTGGTGGTTTTCTCTTTGAATGGTGGTCTGTCTTTTGGGACATTTTCATTGCTAGGACAAACGAGAAGCACTCGGAAGCTGCTGCAGCTTACATTGAGGTTGGTTTATTTTTTTTAAATTATTTAAATCCATTTATTTGTTGTTTGCTTAACTTTTTAGACCGATTGCCTCAATCTTTCCCTTTTCTTCTTTGGCATGCACACATAGTATATGCAGGCCAAATTGCAGTATTATCTTCTTCGTACTCTGCCACATTGTGTATCTACCTAACCTGCCAACAAAAATGAAATTGCAGCAGCAGATAGCCAATAATTACTGCATGCCTCTAATGCGGTTGTCTATTTGACACTTTTGCAGATTGCTTTCTGTTGTAGGTAGTTCTTCCCACCAAGCCCTTTCCCTGTGTAAAGGGGACAACTTCTGGGGTAGTTCTGTACACATGTTGACTTTGTAATTTTTTGCTGTAATTTTATATTGTTAAGCATTATTTGACATAGTCATGAGAATCTTAAATAGTTTTCCTTCCAATAATATCTCTATTTTTGCAAATCATGGGCAGCTTCTGTTTCTTTGCTGCATTGATGAAATAGAGTTTTCTTTTGACTGTATGGATTTGTGGTATATTTAGTATGTTTGGATTTGGAATATACTTGATAAGCTAACTGATCAAAGTATTTTCAAAGTGGCAGACTCAAATGGTCAAGGCTCGGGAACTGCAGCAGCAGCAGCCCAAATCTCAGCAAAATCAGCAGATGCAGCAACTTCTATTACAGAGGCATTCTCAACAACAGCAGCAACAGCAGCAGCAGGGAAGGGATGGTAACCAGCATCCAAATGGGACTACCAATGGGCTTGCTGCTAACGATGTTGCAAGACACAACTCTACAACTGCAAATGCCTTAGCAATGAAAGTGTATGAGGATAGACTAAAGCTTCCACTTCAGAGAGATTCGATGGACGATGCAGCTATGAAGGTGCTCAGTTTCTTAAGAGATTTGAGATTGGCTTCTTATTTATCGATATTTGCAGTCTAAATATTAAATTATCATGCAGTCAAGATTAAGTGATAATGTGGGCCAGCTCCTGGATCCAAATCATGCCTCATTATTGAAAGCAGCTGTGCTGGGTGGCCAGCCTCCAGGGTAATTTTTCACATGATATTGCTTCAATTGCAATGCTTATGTTATTCTGGCTTTATTCTCCTCGTTCGGTAGCTGAGACTACTTATTCTTCTTCTTATTTTTATCATCTTTTGGGTAGGCAAACACATGGTTTATCTGGAGGCTCAGGAAATCTGCAGCAGGCGCAAAATCGAAATCAGCAGCTTCCTGTTTCTTTGCAGGTAATTGGTTATGAACTTTTTCTTAGATGGCCTATGGTACTTTTGTTTGTGTATTCATATTGGCACATTTTGGCACCAACAGGACATAAAGAGTGAGATTAATGCAATGATAAATCCCAGAACCGCTGGTATGGAAGGATCATTGATTGGAGTTCATGGTAGTAATTTGTAGTCTTTACTATTTTAACCAAAATTTTTGTTTCTCTATCTGTACTTTCACATTATCTTAGATATTAAACAATTTAAAACCAGGATAGCAAATCACCTTGATTAGTGTCATGCCTACTATATAGAAGTTTATGTGTAGGTTTTTGATGTTCAAGTGTCAGTAAATTACTTAATTATAGGTCTCCTAGACCTTTGAAGGTCATGTGGGGAACTTAATTTTAACATGTTCGAAAACTTGACTTGCACAATTTATTTGTCAACACAGTTGGATAGAAGTAATGTTGGTTTTCTCTCTTTTTTATTTATTATTATTTTTGAACCTTTGTTAGAGGGGATGGTGAATATATTCTCTTTAATTTGATAACAGTATCCACATGCCATAGGTTTAAATTTTTTTGGCTAATTAACCTAAAGATTCAATTATAATGCTCAATTTTATTTGATAATAAAAAATTTTTACTCATTGGTGTAAGTTTTTGCAATCCCAATTTGATAAAAAAACATATTTTTTAATGAGTCTGATAAAATGCATTTCCTTTTCCTTTGTTCTTTCCTCTCTTTCCATTGACAATGGTGTATATTGTTCCCTCTACGTGTCCATTATCTATTCTATATGGTTTGCCTCAAACCACAGAGAGAGATATAGGGAACTCCCACTCATATGACTTCTTGTCTTTCTAATGAATTAAAATATAGAATAATGTTACATTTGACTTGGCAATAAAATAATTTATATATTTTTTTTATCAAACTGAATGAGATTTCCGAAGCAAAAAAGAATTTGCTAAATTAAATGAGTGCAGAAGGTTTGGATTTTTTTTTTTAAATTTTGGGAATTTAATTATTTTTAAATCAATTGAACTTGATTTAGGTTTAGGTATTAATTGTCAAAACTAAAAGAATATGCTAAAACTGAAAATGTGAACAAAAATTTGTATTTTTTCAGGGTCATTTGGCCTCATTTTATTAAGACCTAACATTTACTGTACTCTGCACAAATATCCTTTCTAACTTCATTGAAAAATATCTTTTTTCATGTATCTACAGGACCAAGTCAAGGGGGAAGCAACTTAACTTTGAAAGGATGGCCTCTAACAGTAAGTTTTTTGACCAATGCTTGAAATGACCCAACATATGGGTTGCTTAGTGGAGCAAAATTTTGAAAAAGTCTAAAAAATCAGGAAATCTCATATTAGTTAACAGATTAAGTTACAGTTTAGAATAACCCAGTCTATCCTGGGCAATTTATTAGGGAGTGGATCAACTTGGGCTTCTTCATCATCAAAGGATGATGCAATCCCCTCAGTCACTCAATAAATTTCAGTTACAGCAACAGCTGATCCTTCAGGCACAGCAAAGCTTGGCATCACAATCTGTGAATGATT
>CATIWF010114432.1:0-18694 GCA_949630135.1 Balakata baccata
TTAATATTATTTATATTCATATGATATTGATAAATAGAATGACATGTAAAATGTGTACGAATGACGATTATTACTTGTAATTGTGATTGACTTGGTACTTTAGAAAGCTTTTGATGATTATTCTCATTGAGTTGCAACTCATCAAATTGCATTATTTTTCAAGAAGAATCGTGTAATTAGCTCATTGTAGAAGTGCATAGTATATAGGAGACATGGATCACAGGTCATCGGCTGAGCCTCACCAATCTCTCTCCTTGCATTACACATATATATAGGAGAATGACATATATGTTTTGGGTTGTATATCTGCATATGTAATATATTATGTTTACAGTCAGGCTGTAATACTATGGAAAATTGTTAAATATTGCACAGATATAATGTTATATGATTATAAGAAAAAAATTATCCATCATTATAAACAGAACTCTATCTTATTCTATGCAATATATGATAACATGATACAAGTATAAGTGATAGTCACAGGTATAAGGTGTTACATGCCTATTTGCATTGAGAGATTTTTTCTAACTAAGCAAATGAGTCAGGGTCCCTCACTTCAATTCTCTTCATCAACTTCTTGAATTTTCGCTTTTGGTGCATGCTACCTAGCATTAACAAATTTAATTTTTTAAAGTTATAAAGTTACCTATATGTTACTATATTCAACATTAAATAATTAATGATGAAAATACTTTATATGAATTTACGTACCAGCTTATTCAACCAATTTTTTCATACTTTGATTCTTGAATTTAGTGTTATAGTTGCTAGCAATATGATGAATGCAATATCTATGTGGATTTTGACGCCATAATTCCTGAGTCATTGCATGCTTGATTCCTATATGACAGTCAGAAATAATATATACATTATTATGACAATCACAAACAGTGTAGCATAGTTGATTCATGAAGTATTCATAGTTTTCTTTGTTTTCCTTCTCCATTAGAGCAAATGCAATTTTTAATATTTTATTATTACCATCTACAGCTTGAGCAATCAAAAGAATACCTTTATACTTTCCATATAAAAATGTTCTATCAATATAAATAACTAGCTTGTAATGTCTGAAACCTTCAATATATGGCTTGTACGCCCAAAACATTTGTTTAAACCTACTGACGCCTTCAATAAGACGACCATTGATCATGTGTGCCTCATCTTCAACATTCCAAAAAGAACCTCTATTCTAATGCATGCATTATGTAGGAAGTCACATAGGTATAAATAGGAATTATCCTAATCTCTAAACAATTCTGCAATAACTCTCTATTTTGCATGCCAGACTTTTTTGTATGAGGGAGTTATGTTAAATCTGTCCCTCATATCTTCAATAAGTGCCTTCACCATAATATCAGGTTGCTCCCACAACATGCTCTTAATATAGTCTGATATCAATTTAGAGTCAAAATTCCTATAGTCCTATGGTTCTCCAAGAGCACTACAAGTGTGAGGGCCATTGTATTGAGTTATCTCCCAAATATCCGTGTTTTTTCTCTGTATGGCTCACAATCTCCAATCACATCCTTCTCCAATATTGCAAACAATGGTGATTATAGTTGGTCTTGATTCACAACTTTTAAATTCTCATCTAACATTCATTGAGTACACCTTCGTTGCAGCCTTCACATCTTCCTTTGAATCAAATTTCATTCCTATGCGAAACTCCTTTGAAGAATCCCAGATTATACATGCATCTAGTACATTTCTGTTTATTTTCATCTCGTTTATGTCATGACTATTTATGCGTATCCAATGATCTCTATTCAGCTCTATGACCACTTTCAATCAATTGATCATATTCATTTTCTTCTTCATTTTCATGCTCATCATAGTAGTTTTCTTCATCATCCTCATCAATATCAGTGTCATTCTCCTTATTTTCATTATCATCGATATTATCGTCTTCCTCATAATCATCATAATCTTCAGAGTCATCTATATTGAAATCATCTTCATGATGACTAGACCCACCCATTTCACAAAAACTTAGATTTGAATATTCACATCCTCCAATATTATGTTGTTCAATTGTTCCACCAAAAGATAACTCAATAAACAATTTAATAAATTACAAGTTAGGAAATTGGCTAATAAGTTAGGAAATTGGCTAACAATTTGACGTATAAATGCAATTTCAATTTCTCCTAATATTTGTATAAGTGAAAAAAATAAACTCCCACCTTGATTATACATTGGAGCTTGATATAAAATTTTGTTGATAACAACATTGCTATCCAAATTCAAAGTTATTTTAATCCTATACAATAAAACTTCCTACATGATTCTTCATCTAAAGTAACAATTTTTGCATGTCTGTTCTCAAATGTAGCACCAATTTAAGTCTGAATTATCTTGCCGTCCCAATGAATTACCATAAATGGTATTTAAGGTATTATACTGGTTGATGGGGGCTGACTATTAAGTATAAAGTATGCTTTTAATTAAATACATCCCCTAAAATTTTACTCTACAATTTAATCACAACACCAAATATTATACTCATGAAATTAATGAATAACCAAAAATAATAACAATCATGCCAAAACTATACAATTAAAATTACTAACATTTACTAACTGCTAAAATCCTTTACTTTTTTAACTTTATTCTACAATTACAAACAATCTCCTATAAACATGTAAAAATAAATATTAATTTAGAATATATAATAAATCTCCAATAAAAATAATTTATTACCTCATTATCATAATAAAGATATAATAAGTTAACATTTATTATTATTATTATTATTATTATTATTATTATTATTATTATTATTATTATTACTACAAAAAAAATTTAAGTCGCCAAAAATATTTATCTACTAATGCTAACTCATTTCCATACTAATTTTACATAATTATTTCTAGCTATATAATACTAAAATTTTATATACCAAAAGAATATTTAATTTTCAATGTATATCTATTTTAAGAATTTTATTTTTCAAAATTTATCTACCTACTAATTTATCTTAATATTATCAACAACTATATTTAATCACAACATGAAATATTATGCTCATGAAATTAATGAATAACAAAAAATAATAATCATCATGCCAAAACTATACAATTAAAATTACTAACATTTACTGACTCTTAAAATCCTTTACTTTTTCAACTTTATCCCACAATTACAAACAATCTCCTATAAACATATAAAAATTATATATTGTTTCAGAATATATAATAAATTTTCAATAAAAATAATTTATTATCTCATTATCATAATAAAAATATAATAAGTTAATATTTATTATTATTATTATTATTATTATTATTATTATTATTATTATTACAAAAATTTAAGTTGCCACAAATATTTATCTACTAATGCTAACCCATTTCCATACTAATTTTACATAATTATTTCAAACTATATAATACTAAAATTTTATATACCAAAAGAATATTTAATTTTCAATGTATATCTATTTTAAGAATTTTATTTTTCAAAATTTATCTACCTACTAATTTATCTTAATATTATCAACAACTATATTTAATCACCACAATAAATATTATACTCATGAAATTAATAAATAACAATAAAAAAATTAAACATCATGCCAAAACTATACAATTAAAATTACTAATTTTTACTCGTAAAATCCTTTACTTTTTTAATTTTATCTCACAATCACAAACAATCTCCTATAAACATATAAAAATAAATATTAATTCAGAATATATAATAAATCTCCAATAAAAATAATTCATTACCTCATTATCATAATAAAGATATAATAAATTAATATTTATTATTATTATTATTATTATTATTATTACTACTGCTACTGCTACTACTACTACTACTACTAATACTACTACTACAAATATTTAAGTTGCCAAAAATATTTATCCATTAATGCTAATCCAATTCCATACTAATTTTACATAATTATTTCTAGCTATATAATACTAAAATTTTATATACCAAAAGAATATTTAATTTTCAATTTATATCTACTTTTAAGAATTTTATTTTTCAAAAGTTATCTACCTACTAATTTATTTTAATATTTTTTACCATTTATTTACGTAAAAAAAGATTTTCTAACATCTACATATAAATCATATATTAAAATATAACATATATCCTTTAACATTTAATACAATAAATAATATATTTAATAAATATTTTTAAATAAGTAAGAAATACTAACCTTTTAACATGAGGATGATGAACTACGAATATTGCTAACTAGAAATGATCTCAGTGATTGAATCGGAAGAAATGAGTGTGAGTTAATAGGAAGGAAGAAATGAAAGTGAGTTAGTGTTGAGAGAATATGAACTAACGCAACATTTTCTTACTGAAGATGTGTTTATATTGAAACACCAGTTCACTTTCAATCAATGGTGAAGAATCAATGCTTAAGAAAGGCATAATTTGGTCAAATGCTATCAAAAGGAATAAATTCTCTGATGATTCATTGGTTTTTGTTGAATGAATAAAGCTATAAAATTCTAATAATGTTATTCTGATAAAGGCTGGAGAGACTGGAAAATTTAATAGAGAGAATGTAGGGGTGTCACGTGGCTCATTGCGTGCGCCAATTTGAGTGGCACCGATTTGTGCACCACTCATACCAGCACACAAGACTTTTCCTACACCAACACTAAAAAGAGAATTAGTTTGGGAATACATCCAACTAAGAAATATCCCCAATGGTTGCTTCATTTCAAATTATACAAAATTCATCTACTATTAAGTCATAATGTAAAATTTAAAAACTCAATGCTAAAATGTTTTGTGATTTCTTTTGCAAGTAGTTGTTCTTAAGGATGAATTTAATATTGATTTGCGTGTCATAGGAATCACTAGCTCTCACAAAATGCTTTTGAGTGAAGCGTACGTCATAAGCTTTATGCTTTTGTGTGAAGTTCTTGGCTATGTAACTGTATATGGGCCTATACCATAATAATGACCGATTTGCTTCCTGTTGAGAGTAATGATAGCTGCACAAACAATTCAATCAAACATAAGGCAAAAATGGAGAACTCAGCAAGCTGAAATTGATTTATAGAAATGGAAATGATAGGAAACTGCAATTTAAAGAGCTACTACTCTTCACATCAATCAAACAAATATCAAAATTTTCATACCCTACACTTTATTTACTTAGCTATTTATATACTCTCCATACTCACGTAACAAACTTTCCCCTTAAAACCCGGCAATATGTTCCTGCCCTGCTTCTAGAATAAACCCTTGCTAAACCATTCCTTGTTGTCATACCAGACTTAGCTAATGTGGATTCCTTAATCTGACTTAGCATTCCCTCTACTAAGTTCTTTTTATGCCCCACATATGTTAATTGGATAGGAGGTCTATCAATTCTTGCCACCCAAAGATACACCTTGTCCTCAAGGTGGAAATGAGAAAACTGTCCATCAATGAGCTCATAAGATTCCTAGGTATTGTCATGAGTTGGCAAATTGCGCCACTGAATCAGTACTTCAGTAACAGCCTACCTATTCACTTCCCTTGTGCGCACACCTACCACCTCATGTGGCTCAACTATGAGCTCCATGTTAGAAGATAACTACTTAGGAATTGATGAAGCTACTGCCTGTATGCTCACAGCACATTTCAATTAGGAGACATGAAAGACAGGATGGATTCGGCAGTTAGAGGTAAGTCCAATTTATAAGCTACTTGCCCTATCTTCTACAAAATCGTATAAGGCCTATAGAACCTAGGTGCCAGCTTCTCATTAGTCCCAGATTTTTTGCTGTAAGTTTACAACTTGAGGAACAATTGCTTGCCCGCCGCATAATGAACATCTCGATGTTTCTGATTAGTAGTAGATTGCATTTGCTACTATATTTTCTATAGATGTAATTTGTGCTCATCAAGCATAACATGTCGATCTTCTAACAACTGATCTACCTCTATAACTGTTGTTGCACCTTTCTCATGCTGAATCAATTGTGGAGTTTCTCTTCCATACAAGGTCTTAAAAGGAGGTGTTAAGAGACTTGTGATAAGAGGTATATAGCTGTATTTTTCCCAAGCCAAAAAATCCAACCATTTTGTACGTTGATCTGCTGTAAAACAGCGTAAGTTAGTCTCTACACACCTGTTCACTACCTTTGTCTGCCCATCAGTTTGAGGGTGAAAGCTAGTGCTCATCTGAAGATCGGTTCCCTGCCATTTAAAGAGCTCTTTCCACAAATTACCAATAAATATGTTATCTTGATCCGAAACCACAATTTTGGGAAAGCCATGTATGTGGTGTTTGGGATTGCTGTTGAGTATTCCAAAAGCAAGTTTTGAATTTTTTTATAAATTGTTTTTTTCAAATATACTTCTAGAAAAAATATTTATTTACCTGATTCTGCCCAAAAGTATTTTTCAAAACTAAAAATTAAAAATATAATTTTTTTTCCAAAAAGCACTTTCTTAAATGCAATACCAAACAGACCCATAGGCAAACTACCTCTCTCTGAAATACTTTGGGAACAGAGACAACAGTGAAGGGATGCTTCAACGGCAGAAAATGAGCGTATTTCCTCAACCAATCCATAACTATTGGTAGGCTCTTAATTCCATGAGATCCAGGTAGACCTTCCACAAAGCAAAGAGAAATCTCTTCCCATACTCGATTATGAATAAGGAGGGGCTGTAGTAAACCTATCGGAGCCAAAGTTTGGTTCTTATGTCGTTGTAATATCCTGGACAGCCCGCTTAATTCCTTGTTAATAAAATTCCTTAGAGATGTGCTGGTATGTTTTAAGTACCTAACATGGCCACCTATCACACTTGAATGAAATTGTGTGATCAACTTAGGAAGAGTAGGGGATGAAGAAGATAGTACCAACGTCCCTTTGTATTACAACTTGCCTTGAATGATGGAATAATCCTGACATGTTGTCTCATCTTGTTGTAGCCTTTGCCTAATAGTTTGTTGGTGGGAATCACGATGAATTTCCTGCAAAAATTCAGTAAGATCAAGAGAAGTAGAACTATCCATCTCCATAACACTCAATTCAATAGGCATTCTTGATAAAGCATCTGCGGCTTTGTTCTTCACTCCCGGTTTATATCTGTATATCGAAATCATAAATTAACAATTTGATCAGCCATTTTTGGTAGTCCCCCTCTATAATACGTTGCTCAAGGAGAAACTTTAAGCTCTTTTGATCAGTTTGTACTGTGAATTTGCGACCCAAAAGGTAAGGCCCCATTTCTGCATAGCAAACACAATGGCCATCAATTTCCTTTCATACACTGACTTGAACTTGTCAATTGTTTTAATTTTTGGCTGAAAAATGCTATTGGTTATTTGTCTTGCATAAGGATAGCTCCTAACCTATTGCTTGACGCATCTGTCTCAAGGATGAAAGTTTTGTGAAATTATGGTAAGGCAGGAGTAGGCAGATTTGCCATGGCTGCCTTAAGTTGCCGAAAGGACTGCTCGGCTTCAAGATTCCACCGAAAAGCGTCTTTTCTAAGTTGTTGGGTTAAGGGCTAGGTGATTTTATTATACCCTTCCATAAATTTATAGTAATATCCTGTCAATCCTAGAAAACCTCGCATTTCCTACAAATTCTTTGGCAGGGAAGCACAGACACGGCTAGAAGAGGAGGAAACCGCGTGTCCGACACAGGGACACACCGACTCACCTCAGACATGTGTCTAACATGCCATGTGATGTGTCATTGACCAAAAATGAGGTCAAAGCTTCGAACACGGTTGAGGCTTCTTGATTGCTGAACAGACGGTGGTGCAACAGCCATAGTCACCTTATTTCTTCTACTAGGCAGAGACAATGATGGAGATCCCGAATTCCCCGATATGTGTGGTTGGATCTCATCATCATCATCCATCATAAAGCAGGTATAAAAATTAATGGCATAAATCTGAAAATTTGATTAACAAAGAAAGAGAAGAACAAAGAATAAAGACCAAAAAAAATTGGGGATTGACGAAGAAGAAGCCATTGGGAATGTAGAGAGAGAAAAGGAAAAAGGGTATTTTTTTTCTTTCTTTTATTTTCTTCTGTCGTGGAGATAGGATTGGAGATTGAAAGTGACTTTTTAAGGAGATTGAAAGTGGGTTGGCATAGTGGTGGGCCTTATTAAGATAAAGTTAATAAAAGAGGTAGAAGGAGAATTTTATTTTATTTTTTTAAATGCTGAAATGGCAAAAATTTATAATTATTTTTTTTATTATGTTGTTTCCCTGCCGTGTCTGTATCCTAAATTTTTAGAATTTGCCGTGTCACCGTATCCCCCCAAATCGTAGTTCCATATCCGTGTCCATGTTCGTACTTCTTGGTTCTTGGGTATAGGCCATTCTTGCATTGCTGCATTCTTACTTGGGTTAGCCATAACACCCTCCATAATCTCTACGTGCCCAATGTACTCTACTTCGGGCTGAGCAAAAAAACACTTCTTCTCATTAGCATAAAATTGATGCTCCTTAAGAATTTCCAAGACAATCTTAAAATGCTCCACATGCTCCTCTATTATTTTGCTATAGATGAATATATCATCAAAGAACACTAGAATGAACTTATGCAAATAAGGCTTAAAAGCCTCAATCATCGAGGCTTGGATGGTAGGAGCCCAAAAACTTGTAATGGCCTTTATAGGTTTAGAAAGCAGTCTCATTAATATTTGCCAACTTGACCCGTATCTAGTGGTATCCGGACTTGAAGTCAATCTTAGTGAAGATTATTGCCCTATGTAACTCATCCAATAATTCGTCAATCACCGATATTGGGAACTTGTCCGGAACTGTAGCTCGGTTGAGGGCCCGATAGTCGACACAAAACCGTCAACTGCCATCTTTCTTCTTGACTAATAGTATAACACTGGAGAAGGGGTTGGTGTTAGGGCATATGATAGCCGCAACAAGCATCTTAGCCACCAATCTCTAAATTCCATCCTTCTGCACTTAAGGATATCGATAAGGCCAAATATTAATTGGTGATATGCCTTTGAGAATTATAGCATGGTCATAGCTCCTTGGTAGTGGCAGCCCTTTTGGCATTTGAAATACTCCCTTATAGTCATGGAATAGAGCCATCACTCCTAGAGGAATCTTTGGCACTTTGTTCCTACTGTGGCGGCTACTACTTCATTTATTGTCAGCATTCCCAGCTCTAATATTATGCCTTGACGCTCTTGCCACATAGTTTTCATCATGGACTTCAAAGACACATGAGATTTACTTAGATTAGGCACTCCGTTAGCTGAAAACTTTATGCTCAAAGTACTCCAATTCATCTATAAATTTCCCAAGGTAGCCCACCATTGCACCCTAAAGATTGCTTCTGAACTCCCTATCAGCATCGGAAAAAAAAGCATCCACAATCTCTGGGTTTCCTAGGAATAAGTGCACATTCCTGCCAATGCTAAAACCCACTACTTTTATACCTATCCCGAGAGCAATCCCATATTCGCTAGTGGTTTCCACAGTTAACCCAAACTCTTTGGCCACTTCTTTTGGTATATAATTATGCAAAGCTCCATTTTCAATGAGAGTGACTGCTTCCCTGTTTCCAATCATTCCTCTGATCTTCATAGTGTGAGCCGAAGTAAGCCCTACCAGTGAATGGAAAGATAGTTAATTCGCTCTTTTTTTTCCTCTTCAACTTCGTTTCCCTTTTCCTCAACAATTTCTTCATTACTCGGCGTCCCAGCCCCTCTTCTTCATCATTGATCAACAAAACCTGTAACTCTCGCTTTCTGCATCGATGTGCAACTGTAAACCTCTCATCACAATGGAAACAAAGCCTCTTTCTTTTTGCTTGCATTTTCACGTCTGTCAGATTCTTAAACCCAGGAACCAACGATTTGCCCATTCTTATATTAGCTTGATCTGCCGGTTGCCAATGTTGTACTGGTATGGTGCGAGCCCCATAGGTAGCTCCTGATGGTACTGAAGTTAGGACATAAGAGTTTTTGGTTTGGGTGACTTGGGTCCCTTGGATTATTAGAGTCCATCCCTTTACAATTTCTATGGCCCAATTTTGCTCCTGTATTTTCCTTGCCAAATCCATCTTAGCTAGCTCACTGGGCCCCATCACCCTTAACTCGGCCCTAATTTCTGACTTTAGCCCATTAACAAAATTATTCTCTAGTATTTCCTTAGAAACATCTTTTAGAGGGGCAACTAATATTTCGATTCAAATTGCCTTCTATATTCTTTCACAGTTGTTACCTATTTCAGTGCAAGGAATTGTTCATACAAAGTTCCTTCTTGGGTTGGCTGTAGAGTTGACAATTTTTGACATGACACGATTAAACGATACAATACGATATGAACTTTTTCATGATATGATATGAACACGTGTAACCTGTTTATGACACGATTAGACACATTTAAAAATATACAAAATATTTAATAAATTTTATGCAACATGAATTAGCACGTTTAAACTATTATGCGACACGGAACGATACGTTTAAACTATTATATAACACTGAACGGCACGTTTAAATAACATGTATATACATTTAAATATATAAATTTATAAACAGTTATACGATTGTACGATACGTTTAAATGACACAAATAGTGATACAACACGTTTATATATGACAATACACGAATTGCTTGCCAGCTCAAGTTGGCTAGAATTGTTTGAGCAAAAGGCCCTTAAGCTTCTCCCAATTTCCGATTGAATGCTACCCGTCCATCCATTAGTACCAAGACAATGCTTCCCCCTCCATACACACCGCTGCCGCCTCAACTTTTTCTTCCTCATGCAGTCAGTTAACTGAAAAATACCTTTTTGCCCTGAATAACCACCTATTGGGGTTAATCCCATTGAAAACTGGCAATTCCAACCTTCTAGCCATGAACTCTGACCATGTCTCTCTAGTAACCCCGCTCAATTCCACTACCTCTTTCTTCTTGATCACTGCATTGCTAGAAGCATTTGTGATAGGAGCTAACAACACAACTACGGATTTGGACTCCTTTTGAGTTAATTTCTCTTTTTGTTGCAACAGTGCATTCATTCTTTGCATCATCGCCATTACATTTTTCTCCAGCATCGGGATCCTGGTTAGGTCCTCTCGGAATTGACTCAACTCCCTTTGGATGCTTTCTTGCACACTCTTCTGTCGTTCCTCTACTGAATCCATTCCAGATTCCGTTTTCTTTCCTGTAGCCATTCATTCGAGACCAACTGCTCTGCTACCACTTGATAGCTGCACAAACAATTCAATCGAACATAAGGAAAAAGTGGAGAACTTAGCAAGCTGAAATCGATTCATAGAAATGGATATGATAGGAAACTGCAATTTAAAGAGCTGCTACTCTTCACATCAATCAACCCAATATTAGAATTTTCGTACCCCGTACCACTTGATAGTTGCACAAACAATTCAATCGAACATAAGGCAAAAGTGGAGAACTCAGCAAACTGAAATCGATTCATAGAAATGGATATGATAGGAAACTGCAATTTAAAGAACTGCTACTCTTCACATTAATCAACCCAATATTAGAATTTTCGTACCCCGCACTTTATTTACTAGCTATTTATATACTCTCCACGCGCACATAACAAACTTTTCCCTTAAAACCCAGCTGTACGTTATTGCTTTGCTTCTAGAATAAATACCTGCTAAATCGGGTGAATTTCATCTACAGTCCTCCAATTATATAACTCGTAATAACTCGATAACTGAAAAATTATTTGTGATGCAAAGGTACTCCAATTATGTAAATTGTAACAACTCAATACCTCAAATATTATTTGTAACGCAAAAATACCTTAATTTTTATTTTGTAACACAAAAATACCTCAACTTTTATTTTGTAACTAAATAGTACTTCCCTATTTGACTGTTAGTCTCCCTAACATAAGTGTGATATAAAATATCCACATTAGATAAATTTTAATAAAAATAAAATTAGCTGTATTACATCAGATAATTTTCAATTTTATTGACTGGATATTACAATTAATTTTGTTTTTATTAAAATTTATCTAGATATTTTATATTATACGTTTGTTAGAGAGATTAAGGAGTATTTGAGAGTGCTCTTGAGTGTTCCAAATGCGGGTTTTGAATTTTTTTTATTTAATTGACTAATTTTTTTAATTTTTATGAATTGTTTTTTTTTCAAATATGCTTGTAAAAAAAATATCTATTTATCTGTATCTACCAAAAATAGTTTTCAAAACTAAAAAAAGTTAAAAATACAACTAAATAATACTTTAAAAATTTTTTTTCTGAAAAATATTTTTTCCAAATACAATACTAAATGAACTTTAATAGTTGAAAACATAAATACTATTTAGTTATAAAATAAAAGTTGAGATATTTTTGTGTAATAAATAATTTTTAAAGTACTGAATTGTTACAATTTACATAATTGAGGTACCTTTATATTACAAATAATTTTTGAGGTATTAAGTTGTTACAATTTACATAATTAGGGTACCTTTGTGTTACAAATAATTTTTCAGGTACCGATTTGTTACGAGTTATATAATTGGAGAACTGTGGGTGAAATTCACCCTTGCTAAATCTCTTTCCCTGCTGTCATTCCAGACTTGCTTGACGTGGATTCCTTAATCTGACCTGGCATTCCTTCTGCTAAGCTCTTCTTTTTACGCCTCACATATGTTAATTGAATAGGAGGTCTATCAAGTAAATGTACCATTCGTACTGTTAAAACTTTTCTTTTATTAAGTATATATCATAACTTTCCTCAACTAGGATAATTTAAATATAAGAATTTTTAGAATTAATGTATCTTAGGTGGTATAATGTGGAATGAACATCAAATCCCAAAATTGACATTTGTTCTTACCACTAAAAGTGCCTCAAATGTTCCAAACAGATTTTGCAAGGATCAAATATTCCAATTTGTGTGGGTAATAATTGCAACATATAATTCTGATTTCTAAGAACGTCATGGTTGAGGCTCTCGGTTTACATTTCTGTTTTGAGTTTCTGGCTTACAATGCATTCATGGAAATTTTTGTGCCATTCAAAGCCGTGCATTTGTTTGGTTTGATATGGTTATCACTATAAAAATTCCTTCGGGCATATAAACATTTTGATTCTCTGTAGCCATAAACAAGACAAAAAATTGATTGCAAACTTGTAAGTTTCTTAGGCTCCTTTGTCTCTTGTTCTAGTGGAATAGACCTGTCAAGATGGAGAGAACTAATGAAGGAGAATGGTGAAGTAGCTGACATGGAGAAATTCACACACCATGTGCATGGAAATCATTTTATTCCAAATACTGTTATGGTAGATTGCACAGCAGACTCTAATGTTGCAAGCTGTTACTACGACTGGTTACGAAAACGTATTCATGTAATTACTCCAAACAAAAAGGCAAATCAGGTAAATGGCATGGTAATTTAATTTGCACTTAAAATGATATATAGCTTGAACATGGTGTTGCCATATAGCATTCAGCACTCTGTTTAATGGTTGATTATAGCATTTAGCACTCTGTGTTTAATGGAGTTGCCGCTGTTTTACTTTTCCTTATTATTGTTAACTGTGCTTCATGCCTATTTTGTTTCTAATGTTTTTTTTCTTTTTTTTTTTGTATTAATCCAGTATTTAAAGTTGACAGCTCTTCAACGCCAATCATACACACATTATTTTTATGAAGCAACAGTTGGAGCTGGTCTTCCAATCATTAGGCACTTTAAGAGATCTTTTTGAAACTGGAGATAAAATATTGCAAATTGAAGGAATTTTCAGGTTAGTCTTGTTTGCTTTTGTTAAACAACATAAATTTGAGAGAATTGATCTTTCTATTTCACTATTAAGAGTATATATATATATATATATATGTACAAGTTTGTTGTGACCAAATAGGAAACAATAAACTTGAAGAGGAAACAAAATCAAAGAATATTTCCTAATATACATTTACAGATTATATAAGCTGATTATAAGGCTTAAATCTCGTAAAGCTCCCCCTCAAGTTGGAGCAAAGATATCAATTATGCCCAGCTTGCTACAAATGTAAGAGACCCAAGCTCCGTTCAAGGCTTTTGTGAAAATATCACCAAGCTACTCTCCAATCTTGACATACTTTGTAGAAATTAAACCCTGTTGCACCTTTTTATGAACAAAAATATAATCAATCTCTATATATTTAGTTTGTTCATGAAAGACTAGATTAAAGGCAATACGGATTGCATCCTGATTATGACACCATAATGTTGTTGGTGCTTGGATCTTGAAACCAATCTCCTTTAAGAGATGAAAGATCCACATTATCTCACATGTGGATTGAGTCATGGCTTTATACTCTGAGTTGGCACTAGACCGAGACACAACATTTTGCTTCTTGCTCTTTAATGAAATTAGATTACCACCGACAAACACATAATAACTAGTGGTGGATCTCCGATCAATTTTGGAATCTGCCCAATCTACATCAGAGAAACACTCTATTTGAGTATGACCATAATTCTTGTACAACAAGCCTTGCCCAGGAGCTCCTTTCAAATAACACAAAATATGTTCTAGAGCTGGTAAGTGATAAACTGTTAAAGCTAGCAAGTGACCAAACCTAATACGAGGACATACTTTTCCTAAACCCCCCTGAGCTACAAACCCATGTGATTGCTCCATATACACCTCCTCCTAGAGATTACCATGCAAGAAAGCACTTTTAATATCTAGCTAATAGAGGGGCTAACCATATGTAGCTGCTAGAGATATGAAGAAGCGAAAAGAAGTCAATTTGGCAGTATGAGAAATGGTGTCTGAATAATCCACCTCATAAATCTGCACAATTGGGTAGCCAGCGCGTGTCGACTTGACTTGCACCTTACCTTATGGTAACTTCTTTATCGGCAAGAGGAGAAAAGCAAGCTTTCCTGCTACTGATTGAATGAAGGAGTCTTTCTTCCCCTTGCCCTAGCTTCCAACATTAGTCTAATTCCTGCCATAAAGTCATCAATTCATTATAATATGAAGTTACATCACGATCGCCTTTCTTTGCATGCCGAAGTTTAGATTTTATTTCAAAAATCTAAGAAGCATTTTTCATATTTGAATTTGTATCTCTAATTGCTTCCCAAACATCCTTGGCTGTGGGCAAAAACATAAACGGCTTGCCAATTATAGGTTCCACAATTCACCAACCATGCTATAATCAATGAATTCTCTGATTTCTAGGTCTTGAGAGTTGGATTTTCATTTGTAGGTTTTGGTACTTCTCCTGTCAGATAACCAAGCTTCCTTTCGCCTTCTAGAATAAGACAAACAGTTTGAGACCACTCTACATAATTTTTTCTATTGAGCCGGTAGATATTCAGTTGAAGAGAATTGTTGGATCCTTCTATCAGGCTGTTGAATGAAATAGATATTCAGTTGAAGATATTCTGTTGAGAGCTGGATTTTCATTTGTAGGTTTTGGTATTTCTCCTGTCAGATAACCAAGCTTCCCTTTACTTTCTAGAATAAGATGAACAGTTTGAGACCACTCTACATAATTTTTTCTGTTGAGCCAGTAGATATTCAATTGAAGAGAATTGTTGGATCCTTCTATTAGGTTGTTGAATGAAATAGAGTTCATATTTGAAATAGTTTCTCCTAACTCAGTTGAATATCCGCTAGTAAAACTAGTCAGAGCTATTTTCCAGTGGTTGTTTCTCACCATCAGTAAGGAGAAAAATCAATCAATAAGAACATATGCAAGAGATTGCGGCAACGTCGAAAAAGATGATCGGGCAATGTTGCACACATCGGCGTGTGAGATTTCGGCTGAAATTTTGATCAGCTTGTGTAGTCATGCACAATTGTTCTCAGCAACGAGATTGCGGCGGACGAACAATCGGGGGCCGGTGCTTGTCCTTGTGTGGGTAGTGAGAGTCAACTCCCTCTCTAGAAGAATGAGAACTAAAAACCTAGAAAGAAACTGTTTGAAATTACAAAATAGTAAAGCTGGTCAAGCTCAGCTTTGATACCATGTTGGAGAAATAAAGAGAAACTGTACTCTCTTCTACTTATTTTATTTCAAAGGAATACACAAGCTTGTATAGGACTTGTGTCCCTAGAATCAATCAATACAAAAGGAAGTAAATCAAAATACAAAAGGGAAGTAAATCAAAAAAATTAATTCCCTGATTTTTCTAATTAAATCCCTGATTTTCCTACATAAATACCCATTTGAATCTCATTGCTTGTATACTTGCTGGAAGGGCTATCAATTCCCAAATCCCATTAGTTAGTAAGGCATCTATCTCTTCTATCATTACATGTCGCTAGCCAGGATGAGAAAGAGCCTCTTTAACAGTTTTAGGAATACCTATAGAATCAAGAGAGGTGACAAAAGAACAAGAGAAAGGAGACAAGAGATCATAAGTAACAAAAGAAGAGATTGAGTAGGTATATTGTCGTTTGCCTTTTCGAAGAGCAATGGATAAATCAATATCACTAGATTGAGGATTTGATGACGATGAAGATACCGGTGTCGAACTTGTCTCAAGAGGAGAAGGCTTGGAAGGTTTTAGTCTTCTTGAGTGGACCTGAGTAACTAGTGGTTTGACTGTGGGATTGGGACATGGATCACACTTCTCAAAGGTAACATGATAAAACAACAAATTATCATCTTCTAGAGAACTTATAGGAGAAGATGGAATAGGAAAGAAGGGTACATGTTCATGAAATGCCACATCAACAGACACCAAATACTTGTCAAGACTAGGACAATAACATCTATACCTCTTTTGTAGAAAAGTAACTCAGAAAAATACATTTCAGTATCTTGGGATCTAATTTATTAATATGGAGACGAACATCTCGAACAAAGCATGTGCTACAAAAGATACAAAGTTCAACATGAAACATTGTTTGTGAAGGAAAGAGTGTACCATAAAGAGTTTGACCATGAAGAATTGAAGAAGGCATGCGATTAATCAAAAAATATGCAGTTGACACAACATCGACCTAGAATTGTTTAAGAACATTAGTTTGAAAGAGGAGAGCCCTAGCTATTTGAAGAAGATGTTTATTCTTACTTTCTGCTACTTCATTTTATGAAAGAGTATCAACACAA
Organism: Balakata baccata; assembly: GCA_949630135.1. Taxonomy (NCBI): domain Eukaryota; kingdom Viridiplantae; phylum Streptophyta; class Magnoliopsida; order Malpighiales; family Euphorbiaceae; genus Balakata; species Balakata baccata. Next base: position 17,020 of record CATIWF010114432.1, read on the forward strand.
GATGATTGGTGAAGTATGTCATTACTGCTCATAAAGGTCTGAAATGGACAAGAAAAATATTCTTTGGCATTATTACTTCTCAAGATTTTGATAAAAGTATTAAATTGTGTTTTAACCTGAGCACAAAAAACAAGAAAATATGACAATAACTCAAAACAACTTTTTATTGAATAAAGCCAAGTCATACGAGAAAGTCATTGAAAAAAGTAACAAAATATCTAAACCCAGTTTTGGACATAACAAGACATGGACCCTAAACATCATAATGAACTAACTCAAATTTGGTACTAGCCCTTTTATTGGCATGAGGAACCAACGACACACGATGGTGTTTAGCAAACTAACATGTTTCACAAACTAAAGATGACATATGCTCAAATTGAGAACACAATTTCTTTAACAAAGTTAGAAAGGGATGACCTAACCGATAGTGTGCTTCAAGAGGAGATATGACACTAGAGCAAGCAATAGGCCGGGGTATCGGAACATCCAAAATGTAGAGACCTCTTGATTCTCATTCTTTATCAATAATCTGCTCTATCCTAACATCCTGAAAAAGACAAAAATCAAGGAAAAATATGACAGAACAATAAAGAGACTTAATGAGTTTACTAACAGACAATAAGTTAAAGGAAAATTGTGGTAGACTTAGGACAGTTGATAAAGAAATGGTCGAAGTGGGGTTGCATGTGTCGGCACCAAGAACATAGGAAACAAAACCATTAGCTAATATAACAGAAGAGGCATGTGGTTTAAAAGTAGAAAATAGATTAGGAAAACTTGTCATATGATCTGTAGCACCTAAATCAATAACCCATTTGGTTGAAGATGAAAGAAGACATGTGCTTGGTTTACCTAACTCAGTAATGGCAGAAATAGATTGAGACGGATTCCTAAGTGCCTCCTGGGACTGAATTAATTTGGCAAATTATATGATCAAAAACTACATTTGCAGCTGCATTTGCATATTGCGATCTCTGATTTTTCTTTTGAAGCTTTTGACACTCACGTTTAGTATGCCCATATTCCTGACAATAATAGCAAATAATAGCCATTATAACAAATAATCTCAATCAAATGACAACCGTTCAAAGTAACCACAAATAACCCAAAATATCAACTAAAATAATCCTACATAGCCACAAAATCCAAAAGACCCATAAAAGCAGTCACAAACCTAAACACTCACAAGGTTAGAGTGAAGTAACGTGAAGAAATACTTCTTTGATCACCCATAAAAACATACCCTGGATGTCATAGAAAGAGAGGTGACCGTGACCAAATAGATTAGAGAATTAATGGACTGCGTACGCGCCTACACACGCTAGTGCATGAAGGAAAGGCAGAATCTTCAGGCAGCGCGTGAGATGCACTCGCCGGAACCCAGGTGGTTGGACTGTCCAGAATGGCTAATCGGCAGTTGCTTGACCAGATGGAAGGTGCAGTGAGACTCAAATGTCGCTCGATAAGGGTGACCTAAAAAATTGATTTATCTACTCTTATAAGGTAGACCCAAATAAAATTGAAAACAGAGAATGTAACATCCTCCCATATAACTAGAGAAATTCCAATTATATAAGATAATGTTATCCATCTTTACTGTAAAAAAAATTATAATTAAAAATAAACCATTTTTGTATCATGGCCATGATAACTTTAATTTTTAAAAATCAAA
>CATIWF010114485.1:0-10420 GCA_949630135.1 Balakata baccata
TATTTTGGCATGAGCATAAGTATACATGTGATATGTCATCCCATGGTTGCATGAATTTATATGCATATATGTACCACTAAGCATTAAGTTGCTTAGCGTGTAGGTGTTCTTGCACGCAGGTTTGGAGTCAGTAGATAGAAGAAGTTGACTAAAGAGAAGAAAGCTCATCAGAGACCATAGTGCAGACCTTTGGGGTCGGTGATATCATGACATTTTTGTTTTTATTATATGTCATATGAGATATGGGTAGTTGGTTTTTGTACATGTCTATTAGATTAAAGAACATGTATTTATATATGATACAATTCTGTAACACCGGGCTAGTTTAGCCTAAACTGGATTTATTCTATTGGATGAATGATAGTTTTATGCATGATATAAGATATGGACTAATATGTTAAAATGGTAACATGAAAAATATTTGTATGAAAGGATGTTAAAAGATAATAATATAAGGAAAAGAAAAAGTTTTAAATTTTAACAAGTTTTCAATAACGGAAAGTCTATAACACTTGCTTATATAGTTGGGTTAATCTTAATTATATGAGAGGGTGTTACAGAGGTTGTTAAACTTTTGAGTTATAATATACTGTCGACATATTAAAATGTAATACCTTTGGCTTTTTGAATTGGATAATTGAAGTGTTCTTATTGATATATCACTGATAAATTGGACTAAACTGATTGTACTTTTTGGTTATATATGATATATTTGAGTTTGAGATATATTGATAACTGATTTTTTTTTGTTTTGGAAATGACTATGGTTGAAATCTGAAAAATATTGGTATACTGAAGTTGTACTTATTAACATGTTGAAATTGAGATATTTGATGACATGTTGAGAATTTATTTTGTGATTATAAACCCCTTTATGATTAATGAAAAAAGAAGAAGAGAAATATATCAATTTGATTTTGACATTTATTTGACAAAAAGGGGAAGAAATAAGTAATTTGAGAATGCATGCTTACTATGAATAGAGTTGAATTCTAATATAATGCTTTTTACTTTATAAGTGGTATTTTGATGGAATTTAGATTCTAATATTTAAATGAAAATGCATATATTTTGTACATTCTATTTTTGATGAATTATATTTGTAAATGATATCTTACTGAAATTTTTATTACCTTTAGATTATAATATTTAAATGAAAATGCATATATTCTGTACATTCTATTTTTGAGGAATTGCATTTTTAAAGGATACCTTGCTAAAATTTTTATTACACACATATACATGGATTAAGGGGAAGATTTTTTATGAGAACTTTGAACAAATTCTAAATATTGAAATTAATGTTTTGGTATCATAAAAAAGAGGGAGAATGTTGGCTCAAAAGCTACATTAGCTTAAATCCTAAATTTTGATGATTATAAAACCATAACATTAGAATTTGGCACCTTATTATTTCAATTTTATATTCAAAGTTACAAGATGGATTGAAAGCAAATATTATTAAAAAAGAAAAGCATATGTACAACGGCAAGATGCTTTATGATTAATTTGTAAAGTCATTGTAGTATGTCAAAAGAGAAACTCAAAAGTATTATAAAAATATTAAATTAAAATGTTCTTTTTTTAACTATTAGAAATATAGTATTATAACAGTATGCTAAATGTATATTAACAATTTTCACTAAAAAATAAGAATAACGACTAATTTTTGGAAAATTATTTCTTATCTCTACTAGTTAGTTTTTAGATAATATATATATATATATATATATATATATATATATATATATATATATATATAAACATGTTGAAATGATGTTTTGGTTGTTGCTGAGAAATTGGTTTTTCATCTCTCAAATAGCTTTTCTTTCCACTTGAGCTTCACTTGTATTATTTTACTTGCTTTGGCTCTTAGTTTCTATTGTAATATTTAAATATGTACTTAACTGAAGTGAAATTGTACTGTAAGTTTTCAAATAGAGCTTTAATACTTGTTTTGGGTTAATTATTATATATGGTTTCAAGTTAATCAAGTGTTTGTCAAGTTTTACTTTGTAAAAACTTGAGGTCACTGAGGGAGAGCTTAGGTTTAACTTTGTTTAATATTGTAATTTGCTTGACTCTTGTCTTTGAAAAAAGTTATTAGTGGAGAGAAACTCTCAAAATTGAATCTTGAGAAATAGATATAGGTTAAAAAAGTCAAACTACTATAAATTAAGTGTGTTAAACTCTTTTTCTCTATCCCAGCTTTAAATATATGTTTCTTGATTGCTTAATATCTATCAAATATGACTTTGATTGAAAAATAGATGGTAAAAATACTTTTATATAAATCTCCGAATACTCAAAGTTAGATTCAAGTTTTTATTTTAAGTGGTGATTTATTTAACAAAAATTTTTGAGATAGAAAAATTCATTGTGTTTTAAGTTTCTATTTTGAAAAAAAGAAAATTCATTTTATTTTTAAAAAACATCAATTGTCCACATTAAAATTCTAATAGCATACTATTAGAGTACTCAAAAAATGTTAGTCATTTTTACAAAGGCTAAAAATTTTTGAAATCTCAATTTACGCTTTGTTAAACTATTTTGGGAGCTATAATGATATGCATTAAATTATTTTATTATTATATTTATATCAATCAATAAAATAAAATAATTAAATGTATATTTTTATATTATTAAATTGATTTATAGATGATATAAGAGACCGACTTATTTAGGAAATTTTTTTTTTTAATTATCTCAATAATATAAGGAAGAGAGAGAATATCCTTAGAAACAGTTTTGATTAAAGTCTAGCAAAGCCGAAGCTCTTTCTCTTCTCATGATCTCTCTTAAGAGCCAAGCTGCCAATATCGCCATCACAGCTCTATAAAGCACCGATCTTGTCGCTCATGGACTCTTGCGGATCACAGAGACTTGTCACTTTAGCCCAGCAGCTCCGCCTCTACAAACCTCCATCGCCATCACCAGAAGAAATTGAAGAACAAATCATCGAGGAACGTGCAGGGAAAGTTGTTTCCCAACTGGGTTTTCAAGAATCTGCAACCTCAATTCCTAAAGACCCCGAAAGATTTAGGCCCAAAAGAGCTGCTGTTTTGGTCTGCATCTTTGAAGGTGAAGATGGTGATTTTCGTGTAATTTTGACTAAGAGGTCTTCACTATTATCGACCCACTCAGGTTAGAAATTTTTCAGACAACATTTTCTTCATTTTTGAGGAAAGTATGAGTTTTTTTCTTCCTTTTAATAATGTCAATCTCAATGTCTGAAATTTTGCATAAAGAAGCTCTCTTCAATTGCGCTGATGCATTCGCATTTCTCAATTGAGATCATTATTTATTAAATACGAGAATGCGAGTTGAAAGTTCGAGTTTTTTTTTTCTTGGATTTTTGCCATAATTTAAGTTTTAGTTTATCAGTTATACAATTTCATAAAGGTTTGATTAAATAAATGAATCCTTTGTCGCAATGTGAAAGCTTTAAAAATTGAATCACTTTGACATTTTCCTCTATTATTGAAGGAATCAAATGTTGACCTTGATTTTGTTACAACTAACAAAATTGAAGAAACTGAGTGAAATAACATAATTCAGACTTCTTGATTCTGACACAGAAGATGATTTCATTTGACAGTCTTCGCTTAGTTTAAGTTTCAATTAAGTGTTGTTCAATATTGTATGATATAAATCTTTTGGTTGTCATTTATGAATTAAGGTTTCAGATTCCTTTCTTTCTTTTTCCTTTATATCCTGGGAACCAACTGGGAATGTAATAGTTACTAAAATGTTTGAGGAGGTATGGACGATTGTTATCGAGTTAAATGGGTGTTTCTGGATGCAGGGGAAGTTTCATTGCCTGGTGGGAAAGCAGAAGAGGGCGATAAGGATGACACAGAGACAGCAATAAGGGAAGCAAATGAGGAAATTGGTTTGGATCCTTCACATGTCGATGTTGTTACTGTTCTTGAACCATTCTTATCTAAGGTACGAAATCTGTTAGCTTTTAGCATTTTGCTAATGAGGAACAGTGTGATCAGTTAATATTTTGGTTGAATAAAATATGCATCATTTTCTGAAAAATCATTGAGGAAAAGAGTGATAAATTAGTTCATATAGCTTCCTTTATAGTGCATTATTAGTTCCACTTTTTATTGTGTTTGAAACAGCTTATCTCTTTTTAATATAGCAACTGAACACTAACCAAATTTTGGTGGGTAATAATGTCATTTATTTGGCATGTCGGTGGTTTTTTACATATATGAGAATTTTTGGTTACCATTAAAGGACATCATCCAAAAATCTATGCTTGTAGAATTCCAAAAATTTGTATAACTGATCTGTAATTCTGTTTCAATGACCAATATTGCATCATATTTTTCCTAAAATAGCTACTAATGACAAGTTAATTTGGATTTTGCAATTGTTGGTTCGTTGCAGCATCTCTTGAGAGTAATTCCTGTTATGGGCATATTACGTGATAGAAAAGCTTTCACACCCATTCCAAATCCTGCCGAAGTTGAAGCAGTGTTTGATGCTCCATTGGAAATGTTCATTAAGGTTTGTCTTCTTCACTTTCGTGATTTAATTATTAGTCTTCTTCACAAAGCATTATGCTGAACTGTTTGATTCAGGATGAAAATCGGAGAGTAGAGGAGAGAGAGTGGATGGGAGAAAAGTATCTGATTCATTTCTTTGACTACAAAACAGAGAAGAATAAGTATTTGATATGGGGTTTAACAGCTGGGATTTTGATTAGAGCAGCATCAGTGGTCTACCAGCGGCAACCAGCTTTTGTGGAGCAGAATCCAAAGTTCAGATTTCCTAGAGAGGTAAACAGTGATACAGTGATACCATGAAGATATGTGGAAAATTTTGTTGGGTTGTATTCCAAATAATCAACCTGCAGTAAAATCCACAACCCACGCATGTTGAAAGTTGTAATATCTTCATAAAAATGATTCAGAATTACAGAAGCAGAATAGTTTGGTTGTTATGTAGGCAGAGCATTCGACACCTTCAGGTAACTGTAAAATGTAAAAAATGGGGACCATTAGTCTCTAATACAAAATCTTGAAGGACAGTAAGCTGAGGGGAACCTTTCTCCTTCAACTAGGCTTTATTGGATTATTTAAAGTTTCTTACATGGATGTAACTCTCAATTGATAAGTTAGTGGAGGCATTGATAGCAGCATTGAAATTTATACAGCTACTAATCAACAGCAGTAATAAGCACATTTATGCTTAAGAGATTCTTCCTCGTGGAGTCTGAGAATGCAGAGTTATATCAATTGCCTAATTCTGCATCCAATCTGCTCTTTAGCCATGGACTTAAAAGCCCAGATATGTCTGTTGCAAGGATCTTAAACTGTCCATCTTTGCAGATGTTTTTTTTCTCTAATATAAGTTAGTTTAGTCATTAATGAAATGTTTAATGTCCCTTGTAATCACTTTGCATTTTCAGTTAATGACATGAGATGTTTAATGTTTAATGAGATTGTTAATTAATAGTTAATACCTTACCCCTTTTTTTCAGCTTTGATGTAGCAATAAGAGAAGTCTGATTCAAGAGGAAGAGGGGATAATTCTATGTCTTATTATCGCTAAAAGGAATTGGAAACTTTGTCAATCAGGCTAAGCTTGAATGCTTGATAACTCATTCTAAACCATTAATTAGTTGGGATTTCAAAGATTGTATTGAACTGAAAAATTTAATGGCTAAATTATCTTTTAACTTCACAGTTATATTAAATTCTTTAAAATTTTAAATTTAATAACATGAATTTCTATTTTTATAACAAATTTAGTTTTTGTATTGTTAAATTATATTCATAACTTAGCTGATCCTGATATGGATTGATTAATTATTCTGATATGTCATCAAATTAAATTTGGTTAAGCAATTCATAGTCTCTAGCTAAATTCGAAATGTCATTTAATAATACTGAAACTAAATTTATTAAAAAATAGAATTGAATATAATTGTAACAAATGAAATGTTTACCAGAATTAAGCCAAATTTAAACTTTCCTACAAAACAAAAGAATAAACTAATAAAGTTGACTTGAATGTTGCAACTTTTCAAGAAGAGATCCCTAATATTCAGTTCATTTAAAGAAAAAAGGAAAATCCCATCAAACATGGGAAGGAAATCGCAAAAGTTGGTATCTTTAGCTGAACAGCTTCGCCTCTATAAGCCTCCCCAACAGCTAAACATCTCAACCCAACAACAACAGCAGCAGCAAAAAGAAGTACCAGATAAAGCGAAAAATGCAGTGGCTCAAAAATCGGATTCTGCAGAACCTGCGAAACCCAACAATAGGGCTGCAGTTCTAGTCTGTATCTTTGAAGGCAATGATGGCGATCTGCGTGTAATTCTCACACAGCGCTCCTCAATGCTCTCCTCTCACTCTGGTAACTTTGCTATTAAGCACTATATGCATGGATATCGTGATAATGGTATTAGAAAAGTAAATTTATGATATGCTTCAATTGCAGGTGAGGTTGCTTTGCCCGGTGGGAAAAGGGAGGAAGGCGATGCTGATGATGTAGAGACTGCACTGAGGGAAGCTAAGGAAGAGATTGGATTAGACCCCTCTCTGGTTGATGTTGTTACTGTTCTTGAACCATTTGTAACTTTGGTAAGTTTTGCAAATTCAATTTCTTATGTGTTTGTGCTTCCATCCAGGATGAATAAGTCAAGTTTGTCCAAACATTTATGCACTTTGGGAACAGCTTTTCTTTTCATGCTTTTTTGTTTTTTTGCAATGCATAAGTAGCAGTTTTAAGATTTGATTCAAGTCGAATGTGGTACATGGTTTGAGAGCTGTCAAAAATGGGAAGGTTTGATAAACCCCACAGTCTAGAAATTTTCAATGACACTGCTTTTTTGAATTGAAACTAAGGTTTCTATTCGTGATCGTTACTCTTAGTGTCTCTAGCTTTTAGTCATTAGGTCACTCTATCACGAAGACAAAATTGAGTTCAGTGCCTTTGTGATCAACTCTTGCTACCCTTCATTGCTTGAAGCTGTAAATACTGCATTTGGAACCTCTATGTTTGTCCGCTTTACTAAGCCGAATGCTGACTTCTTCTCTTCATTTGTTTGTAATATAGTTTTAAAACTAGATCTGGATTCTATGTGCAGTGGGGTGTGATAGTAGTTCCTGTCATCGGAATACTATTTGACAGGAAAGCTTTTGATCCAATTCCAAATGCCAACGAAGTTGAATCAATATTTGATGTTCCCCTTGAAATGTTTCTTAAGGTTCTACTCTAGCTATCAATTAAATTTCAAACTTAAAGTGAAAAGCTTTCTGCATTGTTCATAGTTTCGGATGGTGAAATGCAGGATGAGAACCGCAGAGCAGAGGAGAAACAACGGATGGGATACACGTATCTTCTCCATTTCTTTAACTATGAATCAGGGAACAGAAGGTATGTGATTTGGGCTCTAACAGCTGGAATCATGATTAGAGTTGCATCAATTGTATGCCAAAGACCACCTGCATTCTTAGAGCGGAGGCCCCCATTTTGGAATGGAACTTCTGCAAAGGATATACCCAAGCTGTAGCTTTTCTTACCACTTCTCAATTTGTCTCATGAGAAATTCTTCCTTGTGCAATAAGTTTTAACAGGCATCCTCAGCCAGTGTAATAAATATGAAAATGTTATAGTTAAACATTATAAAAGTTAAAAGTATGATAACCTCATCACTGTTAGGCAATTTAACACTCAATGGGTTCAATCCCAGTATCCAACCACACAGAAGTTGGTCTCTCAAACCAGAAAGTTTACATCTGTGATATCAGTGCTAAAGTTGTAATGTTTACTTGTCTCAAGTGAATAGAACAGGACAATCTTATGAAGCCTACATGTACACCGAATGCCTAACAATGGCATATTGTGTCTCGAGCATTCAACTCAGATCGGTAACATTTGAGTAGAAGTTGGCAATGATGAAAATTCTAAGCTCAAGGATTCTGTATGTAATTTAGCTGAGGAAATTTTACTTTGAGGTGTTGAAGATGTACAGACATTAGCAAGCAACCATCATTGCTAACTGATTTTAGTAACACATGATTGATACAATATGATTATTATGTTTTTATAGAGTGTGATATTACACCTCATACAAGTGACACCAAAGCACATGCAGTCTGGCAGAACAAGTTGTTCTCCAATCTTATATCATGAATGTTGGATGTATAAAAACCGACTAGCGCTCTCCATCTTGTTGCTGCTGAACTGCCCTCCAGAAAGGGGAAAAACGATGCGAATTGCATTCATATCATCTCTAAAGAAAGTGAACCTACAACACTGAATAGCATTCACTCTTTTATTTCCAAAAAAAAAAAAAAAAGCTTTCATTCTCTTCAATTATTACAATGTCCTCTACAAGGGCAGGAACAGCGTCTAAATTTATATAATATTTAATAAAACCCAAGAAAGATATGAAAAGAAGAAAAGAAAAAAAAAAGACAACTATGAGTCGACAAAAGCTACAAACAGAAATCCTCAGCTAAAAACTTCATGGAATTTCTCAATGACAAGTAAACCTGAGTCAATCGACTCTAGTGGATCTTTCCTTAGCCGGTGTCTTAAACATTTGGGTATGACAGTAGCAATATCCTCTGCAGTAACTTTATCTCTACCCTTCAGAGCTGCAAGAGCTTTTGCAGCTCTGTTAGTGACAATATCTCCTCTCAATCCGTCAACATTCAACTCTGCACAAACCTTGGATATTTTCACCTTGAGATCATGATCTATCTGCACAGAAGAAAGAGAAGTCCTGGCAGAGGAAATTTGTTGCTGGAGCTTCTCTTGCTCCGACTTGTAAGAATCACGGAATTCCTTTCGGTTTTTGTCAAACCGGGCTCTTTCTTCAACTATCTTCACCCTGAGCTCTGCATCTTTTACTGTTCCCACTTGTGCATGAATTCCAAATCTATCAAGTAGCTTTGGCCTGAGCTCTCCCTCTTCAGGATTGCCGGAGCCAATCAAAATAAAACGGGCAGGATGTGAAATTGAAATTCCCTCTCGTTCCACTGTGTTCCATCCAGACGCAGCAGAATCTAAAAGAACATCCACCAAATGGTCATCCAAAAGATTAACTTCATCCACATAAAGAATCCCCTATTAGCTTTAGCAAGAAGGCCAGGCTCAAATGCATTGACACCTTCTGTGAGAGCCTTTTCAATGTCAATTGTCCCACAAACTCTATCCTCCGTAGCTCCAAGTGGCAAATCAACCATATTAATTTTAGTCAGCCCAATTGGAAGCTTCTCCCCTTTCATGATGCTCTCTCTGATTTCTATACCCATGGATTCAGGATCTTTCGGGGTCCGAGTTGTACGCATCCCCCAAAACTACCTTAATTTCAGGAAGTAAATCAACCAAGGACCTAACAGTAGTAGACTTCCCCATCCCTCTATCACCCATGATCATAACACCTCCAATCTTGGGATCAATCACAGTCAGCAAAAGGCAAAGTTTCATCTCATCCTATCCTACTATAGCAGCAAATGGAAAGACTGGCTTTCCTTAGCAGCAGCTTTTGAAAATGTCATTCCCCTAATTTGAGAATGAGAACTACTCTTGCTGGGCACAATTGCACATACTCTTCCAAACGAAAATTGCAATTCAAAATTTGTTACCATACTCCAAATCTTATTAATTGATGCATTATTTCATGGCCATATATCATTCCGAGAAAAACTAAGCTTTCAAGTCCTCCATGGAAACTTCAAATGCTAGAGCAATTGAAAATAAAAATCAACATTTGATAGCATTATAGCAAATAGAACTAGTGTACCTGCTGAACGGAGCTAACATCAGTAGCAACACTAGTAACATGGAACACAGACCTCCCTTTCTTGCCCTGAATCCCAATTCCTCCATAATACTTCCTCCCATAACTAACACCTGCAAATTAACCGAAATACAGTATCATCACAGACGCTCCACTGAAGAACTCCAAAATCCACCGATCATAAATCAAACAGAATGTAGAATATAAACACAGGAAACAACAAAATAAGTACTGGGTCTATCTCCAATGCACTCAAATCTTATAATTGAATACGAAATTTTGGTTTTGAAAAGGAAAAAAATTTGGGTTTTAGCTTATTGAGTTGAGAAATGTACCTGAGGTTACGGAGATAAAAGAAAGAGAAGGCTTGGTTGTGGAAGAAGAGAAGGGCCTAGACCCCAAAACTGCAGTGGAAGAAGTACCCAGAATTGATGCCATGTACAACTTTTTCTTGAGAAGATTCTTTTGTCACAGCGATTATGTTAATTATCTTCACATATTGTTCTCCACGGATGAGGATACGAGGATAGATTTCAGTCTCGTATCTACTATTCTCTGCTGGAGACCTCTGCTCTTTCATGGTTTCGGGTTTTTAAAAAGGGCAAAAGAAAACCCAAACTATAAAATAACAATGAGGACTTACGTGTC